>JASDQU011312765.1:28336-39847 GCA_032191745.1 Picea mariana
TGCTAAGGCGATGACCGTAGACTATGTGCCTGGATGACTTCTCAGGCTAGGAATGGTGAGCTAGGGATGAAGGCTAACCAACCATGAAGGTCACAATCAACACAGCAAGGTGGTCAAGACATGCGAGAAAATGAAGGCCTTGGGAGACAACAACCATTGAGCTAGGGTAAGAAAAGTTTTCGTCATCAACTTAAAAAGACATCAATTGACTTTTCCAAAAATAAGAAGATCCAAGCATAATTCCTAATACAATCTACCAACAAAAATGAAGAGAGCATATCGTTTCCTGATCGCCCACTCTGAATGAAATCCTACGCACTCCGTGCCACTTCCTCTTGTCCACCGGTGAGACTTCACCGGTACCACTCAGCCAATGCTAGGGGTACTCTTCTTCCCCTTTAGCCTCCCGAGACACAAAGGGGCCACACATGCACTATCCAGAGATTTTGACTAGCTCCTAGCTCACCTCGCAAGGACAAGCTACCACTCCTCACCGAGMTGGATATCCCAACTCCCACAAGTTAAATCAKTCAAGTAGATAATTCTACAGTGTAACATTATGCAAACATAAGATGATCAAACTCCATCACCTCCCTTCATTATATAGAGTTTCGTGGTTCCTTACTTTCCAAAAATTCTGTTTTAGTTAAGTTTTATAATTAAATTCCTAAAAATTCCTCCCCGTACACCCATCCCCTTCATTCCTCCATAAATTAACTTATTCAATTAATTAGTTATCTTTATTTCCCTCACCCACATAGAGTTACTCCTAGAATCACTCCTAGGTGTCTCCAAATTCTCTTACAGGTTTTAATAACTTTCTCTTTTATTAAATTGTTAATTCAGTTTAAATTAGAAAGCTCTTAAATGGTAGATTATTTACTAAGTTTGGACTTTCGCTTTTTCCCTTTTGTTCCCCTTTTTCCCTTTTTAAGTTTACCTCTTTCCTATTTTCTGAAAATTTCAGATTTTCCCGCTTTCCCTTTTTTAATTAGAACTCAAAAAGATAGGTGTGGAATTTAACACTTTTTCCCTTTTATCTTTTAAAAAAAATAATAAAACAGTTAATTCCCTTTTTAAATTTTATTTCAACAGATTTTTTTTTATGAATAAATTAAATTTCTTACTCCCTTCGTGTTACAACATTTAACGAAGATCATAAGTATCATTTATGTTGTTTTTATTTTTTTTATTATTATTTTTTATAGATAGACAAAATTTTACCACTAGCGTAATTTAGACTTAGACCTTAAATTTTTGTACTTGGCGACATTTAATTAGGGAATTCATTTTAAAAATACTTAACACATTATTTGTCCTAAGGCCATCTAGGTTCATTCCTTTATCATCAACAATGCGATGTTCCCTTTAGGATGCACTAGGTGCCCCAAGGGTGCCACTCATCTCATATGTTCCCTTGTGCAACGTGCCCTTCAAGATGCACTACATGCTCCAAGGGTGTCACTCGCCTCTTCACTAAATTGGTAGACATCAATAACCCCTAGAGTCAATACTCCACTAGGTCAACTTGTGGGAGACTAAGGGCCTCTAAGGAATAAGGGCCCCACCTTATTTCATGCCCCTTAGAATCATCGTGAGAGATTGTCACAGTCTTTCCTCATGGCATCATGGGTCCTCTCAAACTAGGTAAATGTTAACCTACAGTTCGAGCCACGATGGTAGTGCTAGTAGGTTGTGGCAGGGCTGTTGTCCACACCTCTCTGTCAACATCTCTGGTAGTCATGCAAGACCAATTTACTGCACATGTGAGTCTGGTCGGAAAGCTATCTTCAGCCTGCATCATCAACAAATCATGTCAGAACATATCCATATCATATCATCTAATCAGATGCAATAATATCATAGTAAAACAATCAAACCCCAATGGTAAACTCCCTGACTCGATCTAGAGTCCAAGGGGTTCCATTGATGCTTCTGCATCCTCGAGGTCCAAAATCCTACACACTTAGTAAACCAAGTCAATAGCACCAATCTATGTCAATGCAATAAAACAACATGTCATCAACCCATAACGCCTCATAATCAAAATCAAGTGTTTTAATAGCATAATAATCCGGATCACTTGCGAGCAAGTGTCCTCAAAGAATAAGTTCGCTCGGTGTGCTAGAGAGGGATGTTACATAGACCCCCTCTTGGTCTAAAATTCGTCTCGAAGTTTCATGGTATAAATGCCGAAGTAAAGTGTATCATAGTATTATAAGCCTATCTATCAAACAAAAATGGAAACTGTTGGCGCATATCATATGCGTCTTCCCAAGTTGTCGAGTGTAGACTATAGTTGTCCCACTAGACCTTAACCTTCTCTACCGTTCAAAACTGTAGCTATCGAATGTGATGATCCAAGATGTGGATTGGCTCAGCCGTGAGCACCCCCTCATCTGACACCCGCCAGGTGCTCAAGAAAAAACATGTGTAGGATCACTAAACAAAATTTCTCAAACGGAGACGTGAAATACATTGTGCAAAACGCCTCAAGATTTAGGCAAGGCTATTCAATAGGCCACGAGCCTCTCCTTTCCACAATATCGTAGGTTACCATGAATCTAGAAGATAGTTTTAGCCCCTTTTTCCAACTAGATTGAACTCTTATGCAGGTTCAACAACAAGAATACTCAATCACCACATCATAACTATGGACGACACAACACACATCAACCTAACTCTTCTATAGATCCTGCGCTTCCTGGATCCTTTGTCTTATTGTTTACATTTTCTTCTCCATTTCTTGGATTTCTTCTCATCCCACCAGGACCCTATCCTCCATCTAATCCCAACTCAAAGGCATCTGACAAGGTCACCCGTAGAGAAACTCGAAAGGTGCCATCTTAATGGTGCTCATTGTTGTAAGCAAACTCCACCTATGGAAAGAATTCTTCCCAACCGTTTTGTTGGTCCATCACATACATGCACAACATGTCCTCCAAGGTCTGTTTCATTCATTTGATCTACTTGTTAGTCTCTGGGTGATACGAAGTACTAAATTTAAGTTAGGTTCCCAAGGCCTCTTAGAAACTCATCCAAAATTGTCCAATAAACACCGATCCTTGATTGGATATAATCCTCTTAGGCATGCCATGCAGCCTCACAATCTCACTAATGAAAAATCTAGCTATGTCAAGGGCTTGATATGTTCTACACACAGGAACAAAGTAACCACTCTTCATCAGAGTGTCTACTACTATGAAAATTGAGTCATGTCTCCTTGCTGTCAGTGGAAATCAAACAATAAAATCCATCGAAATAAGCTACCATTTTGATTCTGGAATAGCGTGTGGTTGTAGTAATCCTGCTGGGTGTATATGTTCGGCCTTTACCTACTAACATTCTAGACATATGGATACATAGATGACTATGTCTACCTTCATTCTGTTCGAGAAGAATAAGGGTTTAAGTTTTGCCCTCATCTTCGTGACTCATAGGTGAGCCATGTAATCTGCTCTATGAGCCTCACTCAGGATCAACATCCTCAACTCGTTGTTTGGCGGTAAGTAGATCCAATTTTTAAACATCAATAAACCATCACTATCAAATGAAAATCCTTCCAATAGTGGTACCATCATTGTGTTTTGTCCGATAAAACCCTCAACCTCTTTGTACCAGTCATCATCACACTGTAAAGTTAGAATATTTTCACATAGATTCGTCTAGAGAGGCAGCACCAAAAAGATGCGTGGTCTCTGAATCAATGTGTCTTCCACTCCGTTCACTATTCCTTTTATGTAAGTAATCTTGAAGTCGTACCTACTAAACAATTCCAACCAACGTCGTTGTCACATGTTCAGGATGCTTTGCACAAAGAAGTGTTGTAATCCACAATGGTCAGTCTTTAGTTCATATTTGTGTCCAACAAGGTAGTGTCTCCAAACCTTCAAGCCACATACAATGACTAACAAATCCAAATCATGTGTCACGTAGTTCTCCTCATGCCTTCTTAGTTTCCTCGAAATGTAAGCGATCACACATTCATCTTGCATCAAGACTATGCCTAAGTCTTCCTTGGATGCGTCAGTGCATAATAAGAAGTCTGCATCCATGTATGGGACATTTAGTATCAGTTTTGTTGTCAACAACTCCTTGAGCCTCCGAAATGCTTCTGCGCATTTCTTGGTCCAAACAAACTTCTTGTTTTTTTCTGCAATTCCATGATCGGATTTGCTATCTTCAAAAATCCCTCGATGAACCGTCGATAGTATCATGCTAGACCCATGAAGCTATGCACTTCTAGGACATTTGTCGGTGCAGGTCATTCCATTATCGCCTCGACCTTTTCTATATCCACGATGATGCCTTCACCGGAGAAGACATGCCCTAAGTAGTTAATCTTTGATCGATAAAATGAGCATTTGGACAACTTCCCATACAATTTGTGCTCTCACAGACACTGTAGTACCAAGTGTAAGTGCTCTTCATGCTCCTTCGTCATCCTAGTGTAAATCAAAATATCATCAATGAATACTTGGATGAACTTGTCCAAGTACTCCTGGAACACCCCATTAATCAAACTCATAAATACCCCTGGTGCATTTGTCAGTCCAAACGGTAAAACAATAAACTTGTAATGTCCAAACCTTGTCTTAAAGGTGTTCTTAGGGATGTCATCTTCCTTAATCCGTAACTGGTGGTATCATGATCACAAATTGATCTTTGAGAACACCGTCGCACCCTTCATTTGATTGAAAATATCATCAATGCTCGACAACTGATACCGATTCTTGATCATGGCCTTGTTCAATTGACAGTAGTCAATGTAGATCCTCCATGACCCATCCTTCCTTTGTATGAAAATAACAGGCGCACCCCACGGTGACATGCTTGGACGTATCAGTCCCAGGTCCAACATCTCCTTCAGTTGCATTCTCAACTTCTGTAACTCTGGGGTTGACATCCGATAAGGCATTCTAACTATCAGTTCAGTTCCTGGTTTTAGGTATATAGTAAAGTCCAATTCCCTCTCTGGTGGAATCCCAAGCAAATCCTCCAGAAACAAGTCCACAAACTCTCTCACCACCGGAAGGTGTTCTAGACCTTTCACTACTCCCTTCTCATTTAACGCAAGGATCACATAAATCTTTCACCCCTTGCACATGCTCTTTCGATGTTGCAAGGAAGAGATGAACCTCAAGGAAACTTATTCATTCAATCCTAGAATCTCACGTCTCTATCCCTCGTCATCAACCAAGCTCAACCATTTCGTCTTACAGTTTAGTATCGCCTCATGTGATTCCAACCATTCCATACCAATCATGACATCATAAGATCCTAGGATCGTGACGTATAGGTTGGCCCTTGTGAAAAACTCTCCCCAGTTAAGGATACAGCCCGTAACCTTTCCTCCAACCTTTTGCTTGTCTCCTGAGGCCATCTCTACAAAGATAAACTCATCCTTTTCGACTGCCTTTACCTTAATCATTTCTAGCACTGCACCAGAAATGAAACTCTAGGTCACACCGGGATTTATCAAAATACTAAGGGTCTGGTCAGCAATGGTACCTGTCATCTTGAGCACAGTCGACTGATGCTCTGCCTAGTGGTTATGTACTGCTGCATGAATTTGATGGGCCTTGCCCATATCTCCCATGGTAGTGGGTCCAGCTGATCCGAATGCTCTATTCCTCTCCATTGGGCAGTTGCGTTAGTAGTGTGGCTCCCCACATTCTGACATACTTTCTTTGGCCCAGTAATAATGGTAATCGAAGTAGAAGTTGAATTCTAACACCAAGGCCAACACAAAATTGTTGACTGTAAGTTTCTCAGTAATCTGGGTGTAGAGCATACTGAAGCAGGTCCAAAATGGGCCTCGTACTCGATCCCCGTGTGGTTAGCTTGTTTCCAGCCATCGAACTCATGGAGCTGACACTCAACAAATTCCTTAGAAGATACCTCTCTTGGAACTATTTCTTGAACAGTTCCCATGACACATCGTCGACGACCATGTTCAAAAGCGGTAGGAGCATCTTCCGCCATAGAAGAACACTCCCTTGTAGTTGAAAGACCACCCTCTGGACCTTCAGGCTATAGGTTGTAATCATTAAGCATGAAGCAAAACACCTTACTCCATAACCGTGGGCTCGAGAACTTAGCTCTCTCAAGTTCTCGGTGGATGCTAATGGTACTAGCTAGGGTGCAATATGGAACCTTAGGGGTACAAGTGCCTTGACCTCATCTCAGTACTGAGGATGAATCAAGGCCCTTTGACAATACCTAGGAGGGCCTTGTCAGACCATCTTCATCCCTTACAACAAGCAAATCTATCCCAAGGACTTGTTCCTCCCCATGGGGGGTTTGACTTCGAGGGTACAGGAACTTCTGGAGGCATCACAAATCCTTCCACGACAGCATGTTTTGAACCTCCGAGGTGTCCTATAAATGAGATCACTGGATGATCTCATTAAATTTTTAAGCAGTGCTATAATGATACTCAAAGTTTACTGTAGTGGAAAGCATGGCGATCCATAGTCATAGGGTTGAACCTGCTTTGATAACATACGTAACGACCCCATCATTACGTTTACAAGAGAAATAATAGTACAAATTTGTTTTGACAAAAACATGAGAACAATGACGATTACAACTAGACGACATAGTAGGCAGTGAGCACCACGCCCGTAGAATAGGAAACAACAATTAAGACTTCACACACAGGCATAAGAGAAACTGGGAAAAACATGCACAAAATAACATGGAGGATCGACTACCCGTCTGACACAACATGACCACGCCTACAAGTTAAGGGAAAACATCCCCATCCATACACAATGACCTAGATGAGAAAGATGAGAACTCCAATGTGCACCTTCCTAACACCTGAAGGCATTCAACCCAGGCACCAAGCAACTTGGAACACCTGGAAAACTCACACTAAACACACTGACTTCGGCCAAGGTCTTGTTTGCCACTATCCCATAGGGCACACCATGATCCCTGCATCAGGTATCATGTCATTCCTAGGTGATAGACACGTCAATAACCTTAGTGCAAACATAAGCTATCTGGACCAAGGACTCTAGGAAACTTCGACGTGCTAGGAACCGAATAGTTACTGGGAGACTATACCTACCCCCACACAAAAGGTCAACGAGACACAAGAGGACAAAGACAAGGGGTAACGCCATCCCACACTATATCGTCCCCTACCCCACCAATCATCCAGGCTAACCTATCCATCATTACATTCTAACTTAACATGGGTTCCATTTTAACAGGGCATGTCAAGTTGCAAATTGTTTCGGCATAGATTATCCATCTAACTATCCACCAACTTAATTAACAACATTAACGATTTTATTGTATAATGCTACCATTATAACACTGATGAACAATCAATCTTGACACATGGTCTATCTATATTGACCGAACCAACAATACTACCTGTCTTATTAATAATGAGAAGGAAACTGCTAACTATTATCTTCAGTGTATCAAATTAACAAGGCAATTAGCATAGTTGTTACCTAACCACTAATATAGAAAATGACAAGGTAGATGACATAACTGTTAACAAATAATTAATAGTGAAATCACAAAGCCATTCTCATGACTCCTATCATAACGACTAAGATAGCAATGAAAATACGATTAACGCTTTAATTAACATAACCATTAGTAAAGCAATGGCAAGGTAATTAAGGTAATAGTAACAATCAATATAATGCTGACAAGGAAATTATTAAAACTGTAGAAAGACAACTAATACGTCATTAATAGTATTCAAGGTGATTTTCAAGGCAACAAAATAGTTGTACCACATCTCAACAACACGCAGTACATAGTGGTGGCAACTCCTGCCCAATCCCAACAACACATTCCAATTTAGATGGCAAGACGTGGTCAATCGGTGGAAAAACACAGACACCAACTAAAGGAAAAATGATGTCACAATTTAAATGCCAATTCGTGGTCATTTATTGCAATTTCAGTCACATTATCAAGGGCAAATCGTGGTCAATTAAGGCAGCGATCGAGTTATCCATTTTAACAGCAATTCGAGGGCGTGTAATAGCAAATTCAGTCAATCTTTTTAGCATCAATTTGTGGGCATTTACAACAACTCTGTCATCATTTTAAATAGTAAACATTCATGGGCAATCAATTAGCAAAATGGTCAACATTTTGAAGGGCAAAAGTGTGGTTGGTATTCCGGAAAAATGCAACATTAAGTAATGCGCATCTCATGGGCATTCACAGGAATAAATGTAGTAAGTTTTAAAGAATAACCTAGCCTTCAACAAGGGAAAATAAAGTTACCCCAACAGTAAACAAAATGCATTCCAGAGAGGGGCGAATTTGCCAGGAACAAGGTAATTATAACATAAATTCTTAAGTGCAAGACAGTCTTCTTCAAGGGGAAAATCACCCCAAAAGTAAAAAATGAAATGCAAACTTGAGAGGGATTAATAAACCGAGGTTTCCCCTTTTCACTACCAGGATGTCAATGCCAACACATATAGGAAAACAAAAACGTTTATGTCTTTCTTACCAGGGTACCAAATGTAAAATGAAGATAGAGAATTTAATTATTTTTCCATTGCCAAAATACCATTCAAATATGCAGACATGAATAAACTCATTTTCCATAGCTAGAATATCAATACTAAAATGCAGACATGAATCAACTCGTTTTTCCATTGCCAAAATGCAAATACAAAAATGCAGACATGAATCAACTCGTTTTCCATTGAAAGAATACAAATACAAAAATGCAGACATGAATCAACTCTTTTTCCATTGCCAGAATACTAATACAGAAAGAAGACAACAGTAAGAGAACCAAAAGGATCGAATGGGAAGGGTCATTGAATGATTGCAGGGGTTCTATCAATCAAGGCATAGAGGAAACCAACCAGGACACCAGATAATCCTCACCCAGAGGTCGTTGCTAGATGGCGGAATCAACAATCATCTAGGGACAAACATCAAGGTAGATGGATGATAGGTACATCCTTCACTTCATCATCCTTGCATATAAAAGTAGGGCATTGAGATCCATAGGTATTTTAACGCTAAGGCGACGACCGTAGATCAGGCTCCTGGCTAATTGGTCAGGCGAGGATTGGTGAGCTAGGGATCAAGGCTAACCAACCATGAACGTCACAATCAACACAGAAATGTGGTCAAGACATGCGAGAAAACAAAGCCCATGGGAGATAACAACCATTGAGCTAGGCTAGGAAATTTTTTTGTCATCAACTTAAAAAGACATCAGTTTACTTTACCAAAAATAAGCAGATCCAAGCATAAGTCCTAATACAATCTACCAACAAAAATGAAGAGAGCGTATTGTTTCTTGATTGCCCTCTCTGAATGACGTCCCACGTGCTTCATGCCAATTCTACTTGTCGACCAACAAGACTTCACCGGTACCTCCTAGCCAATGCTAGGGGTACTCTTCTTCCCCCTTAGCCCCTCGAGCCGCAAAGGGGCCACACACACACTATCCAGAGATTTTGACTAGCTCCTAGCTCGTCTCGCAAGCACGAGCTAGCACTCCTCACCGAGATGGTTATCCCAACTCCCACAAGTTAAATCATTCAAGTAGATAACTCTGCAGCGTAATGTTATGCAAACATAACATGATCAACCTCCATCACCTCCCTTCATTATATAGAGTTTCGTTGTTCCTTACTTTCCATAAATTCTCTTTTAGTTAAGTTTTATAATTAAATTCCTAAGAATTCCTTCTCATACAAATGTCACCCATCCCCTTCATTCCTCCATAAATTAACTTCTTTAATTAATTAATTATCTTTATTTCCCTCACCCACCTAGATTTACTCCTAGAATCACTCCTAGGTGTCCCCAAATTCTCTTACAGGTTTTAATAACTTTCTCTTTTATTAAATTGTTAGTTCAGTTTAAATTAGAAAGCTCTTAAATGGTAGATTATTTACTAAGTTTGACCTTCTTCTTTTTCCCTTATGTTCCCTTTTTTTGCTTTTTATGTTTAGCTCTTTCCTATTTTCCGAAAATTTTAGATTTTCCCTCTTTCCATTTTTTAATTAGAACTCAAAAAGGCATGGGTGGAATTTAACCCTTTTTCCCTTTTATCCTTTAAAAAAAATAATAAAACAGTTAATTCCCTTTTTAAATTTTATCTCAACAGATTTTTTTTTTATGAATAAATTAAATTTATTACTCCCTTCGTGTTACAAAATTTAACAAAGATCATAATTATCATTTATGTTGTTTTTATTTTTATTTTTATTATTTTAATTTTTTTATAGATAGACAAAATTTTACCACTAGTTTAATTTAGACTTAGAACTTAAATTTTTGTATTGGGTGACATTTAATTAGGGAATTCATTTTAAAAATACTTAACACGTTATTCGTCCTAAGGCCATCTAGGTTCATTCCTCTAACATCAGCAACGCGACATTCCCTTCAGGATGCACTAGGTGCTCCAAGGGTGCCACTTGCCTCATATGTTCCCTTGCGTGACGTGCCCTTCAGGGCGCAATATGTGCTTCAAGGGTGCCACTCGCCTCTTGACTGACTTGGTAGACATAAATAACCCTGAGAGTCAATAATCCTCTAGGTGAACTTGTGGAAGACTAAGGGCCTCTAAGGAATAAGGCCCTCGCCTTATTCCGTGCCACTTAGAATCATTGTGAGCAACTGTCATAGTCTTCCCTCATGACAGCGTGGGTCCTATTGAACTAGGTAAACGTTAACCTATAGTTCGAGCCACGGTGGGAGTGTTAGTAGGTTGTGGCAAGGCTGTTGTCCACACCTCTCCCTCAACATCTCTGGTAGTCGTGCGTGACACCTTTACTCCACATGTGAGTCTATTCGGCAATCTATCGTTAGCCTGCATCATCAACAAATCATGTCAGAACATATCCATATCATATCATCTAATCAGATGCACTAATATCGCAGTAAAACAATCAAACCCCAATGGTACACTCCCTGACTTAATCTGGAGTCCAAGGGGTTCCATCGATGCCTCTACATCCTCGAGGTCCAAAATCCTATACACTTAGTAAGATGAGTTAATAGCACCTGTCTATGTCAATCCAGTAAAACAACATGTCATCAACCCATAATGCCTCATAATAAAAATCAAGTGTTTTAATAGCATAATAATCTGAATCACTTGTGATCAAGTGTCCTCAAAGAATAAGTTCGCTCGGTCTGCTAGAGAAGGATGTTACATACACCCTCTCTTAGTCTAAACTTCATCCCAAAGTTTCATGGTATAAATGCTGAAATACAGTGTATCACAATATTATAAGCCTATCTATCAAACAAAAATGGAAACTGCTGGCGCATATCATATGTGTCCTCCCAGGTCGTCGAGTGTGGACTATAGCTTTCCCACTTGACCTTGACCTCCTATACCATTCGACACAATAGTTGTCGAATGCGATGATACAAGATGTGGATCGGCTCAGTCATGAGCGCCCCCTCATCTGACACCTATCAGGTGCTCAAGTCAAAACATGTGTAGGATCACTAAACAAAATGTCTCAAACAGAGATGTGAAATACA
>JASDQU011312767.1:0-24946 GCA_032191745.1 Picea mariana
TTAGACATTGTGTCTCCGAGGGCACACTGAGTGAGCCGGACTTAGCTCACGTTTGCAAGTGTGCATAAGGGCGACAACAAGGGGTAACCTTTTGAAGGAAAAGCATAGTGGAGGATTGGCTGGACATTTTGGCCATGATAAAACATTTGCATAGTTGAGCAGTTCATATTACTAGCCAAGTATGAGGACATAAGTGATAAAGTTTGTAAACAGATGTAGAATCTGCCAACATGCAAAAGGCAAAAGACAGAACACTGGATTGTATCAGCCATTGCCAATACCAGAGAGACTTTCGGATGCAATAAGCATGGATTTTGTGTTGGGACTGCCAGGGACATAAAGAGGATGTGATTCCATATTTGTGGTGGTGGATAGATTTTCAAAAATAGCACACTTTATCCCATGCTAGAAGACCAGTGATGCAACACGTGTTGCAAATTTATTTTTCAAGGAAGTTGTTCGACTTCATGGATTACCCAAAAGTATTGTCTCAGACAAAGATACCAAATTTGTTGGTCATTTCTGGAGAACACTATGGAAGAAGTTGGGGACAGATTTGTCCTTCAACTCAACTTATCACACTCAGACAGATGGACAGACTGAGGTGGTGAACAGAAGTTTGGGAAACTTATTGAGTCTGGTCACTGAGCATCATAGTCAGTGGGATCAGATTCTGCCACAAGCAGAATTTGCATGCAATGACTCACCAAACAGGAGCACTGGAAAGAGCCCATTCCAAATACTGTATGGAATGCAGCCAAGAGGAGTATCTGAGTTGAGAGACTTGGAACATAGTGAGATCAAAAGCGCTGGAGCAGAAGATTTTGCTGGAGAAATGCAAAATCTCCATAAGCAGATCAGAGAGCAGTTGCAGAACTCTAGCCAAGAGTACAAGCACAAAGTTGATCAACATCGCAGAGAGCTTCAATTGGAAGTAGGAGATCAGGTTCTGGCACATATCAAGAAAGAAAGGTTCCCAAGGGGAACATATAACAAGTTGAAAATGAAGAAGATAGGACCATGTAAAATCTTAAGGAAGTTTGATGCAAATGCCTATGAGATTGAATTGCCAGATGATGTGGGTATATCACCCATATTCAACATATCAGACCTGTATCCTTACAGGGAAGATGAAGCAGGAGAAGCAAAAGGTCAGAAAGAGATTCAATGGGAAAAGCAAATGCCTATAGCAGAAAAACCACAGATGGAGAAGATCATTGATCAAAGGATTGGCAAGAAGACTAGGAGGAAGACCTATTTTGAATATTTGGTCAAGTGGAAGGGACACCCGATAGAAGATGCCAGTTGGGAAAATGAAGTTGATATCCAGAAGCATGGAAAGTCAGTGCAGGAGCTCATGGATAGGATTCCATGAATTTTTTTATCCAGGGGAGTATAATGCAAGAGCATCGTCAGCAAGCACACATGGAGAGACAACTCAACGCCTTAGCGTGCCTTTGAATCATTTCGGAATCCTAACCGCTGGCGTTTCCTGCAAATCTTTTTTTTGGAATGATCGAAAACTGAAGAAGATCAAACGCTTGGGAGCTGAATGATCATGAATGATTTGGGAGTTTCACTCCTAGACTTTAATGTAACGAAAATTAAGTAGCAGTTAGTTTTTTTCTCGAGTAGACAAGTAGTCGGAAGGAACCCTAGGAACCCTCTAGGATAAATAGAGGTTTTGTATGCCCGAATGAGGCTACTACAAATTAGTAGGAGATTGTTGTGATTCAGTTGTTGAGTGTTTAGTTCTTGTTTTATCATAACTGTAGCCATTTACATTTGAATGAATATAACAGAGGAAAATTGATCCAATGCATGGTGTTGCTACTGTTTACAATTCCTTGTTATTTTGTTTTCATGAATGAATGAGTTATGTTGTTGAGTATATGAAACTGTGAAGTGTTTGGATAAGTTTCGATTGTTTTCTCTTCGTTGAGTTCATGCAAGGTGTGCATACAGTTCGCAAGGAGTGCGTTGATAGAGTTTGTTTCGACTCAGAAGCTCAGAAGAGATAGCGTGAAACTTCCATTTGCAAGGAGAGCAAAGGGACTGCTGCAAGGTGTGCACAGTCGTCGCAAGAAAAGTCTTGCGCGAGAATCTGCTGCAAGGAGTGACAAAGTCTGTTTTGACTCATAAGCTCACAAGAGATAGCGTAAAATTTCCATTTGCAAGGAGTGCAAAGGGACTGCTGCAAGGCGTGCACAGTCGCCCGCAAGAAGCTAAGTCTTGCGTAAGAATCTGTTGCAAGGAGTGCACAGATCCGAAATTCGACTGAGTGTCAAAGTAACCCTCTAAGGAGTCAAAGGGTTCGAGAGAGAAAGCTCAAGAGAGATAGCGGGAGAAATCTTCAAGGGAAACAAAGTTCTGAAGGTTTCACAAGTCATCGACTAAGATCCATTCAAGAGGGAGTGGGATCATTCCGGATCGTCGGATCTGGGTAAAGTGCACGAGCTTTAAGTCTCTGTGTGTATACAGGAGCGAGGATTTGTCGAAGTTCCGAAGAGGCTAGGGACCGTCCATCATCCAGAGAGACAAGTGGCGACAGATCTACAACTTCGAAAGTTTGTAGATAAGGAGAGAGCGAAATCGCCGAAGTAGATCCTGGTCGTTGGTTGCCAAGGGAGTACGTGTCAACAGATCTGAGACTTCGGGGAAAGTCACGTCAAGGATTTTAGTTGAGAGTTGACACTCCCGAAGCCTGAAGAGCCGAAGTGAACTACAATCGTCGATCTGTGAGGGACACGCGTCGACAGATCGTCGTCTTCGAGTGAAAGCACTCTGGGAGAAAGTGAAGACTGAGAGATGAGACTCCCAAAGCCTAAAGAGCCGAAGTGAACCATAGTCGTCGATCTGTGAGGGACACACGTCGACAGATCGTCGTCTCCAGGTGAAAGCACTCCGGGAGAAAGCGAAGACTGAGAGTTGAAACTCTTGAAGCCCGAAGAGCGAAGTGAACAACAGTCGTCGATTTGTGAGGGACACGCGTCGACAGATCATCGACTTCGGGCGGAAGTACTGCGGAGGAAGAAAGAGTTGAGAGTTGAAACTCCCGAAGTCCGAAGGGCGAAATCAATCGTAGCCGTCAGTTTGAAAAGAGGGCATGCGTCGATAGATCGTGGAGATCTGGGACTGCGTGCGAAAGGAGGAAAAGGGTCGTGGACTGATAGTTGACCAAGGCAGAGAGAGGACAGATCTTAGCCTTCAATCCAGAGGCAACGCCCGAGATCACAAGATCGACGATCACACTTAATTGCGGGGACGGAAGGTGCTCGGGTTTTAAAAATCTTGGAGCGGGCCACAATCGAAACCACGGTATTGCTAGAGGAATACGTGGAAGTTGCTAGTGAATTGCGGGGAGAAAAGCGGTGTGGTCTCAAACCACTCTAGGCCGCCCCGCAATCGCGTGATTACGTGAGGACATAGCTCGAGGTCACATACGGGAGAGGAGCTAGCGCCTGAAACTTGAGAGTTCAACAGCGCGAAGGAAGAGGTTGCGGGTGTCATAGAACCTGCACCAAAAGACTGAAAGGGCCTGTGTTTAGTCACAAGTGAGACCATTAAGGTTTCAGAGAACCGATTCGGCTCGGAGAATCGAAGATCCTTGACCAGGAGGTCGCGCAGCCCCAAGGGAGAGAAGGGGAGTCTGCATCACTTGTTACCATTTTCCCTAGAGCTGGGAGAGCTCTATAACGAATGTGAGCAAGTCTTTTATGCCATAGTTCACTCAAGCTAATAGTGTCATGTAGGAGGGCTTGGACTGGTCTGATAGTTAATCTATACAAGTTGTTTTCTCGAACACCAATTACTTTGACAGAATTTATATGTGAGTCTTTGTGCCATGCAAGAACTCTTCCTTCTGAGAAGGTAACCTTGGAGCCTTTGTGTTCCAAGGTAGAAATGGAGACAAGGTTCCTCTTCATTCCAAATACATATAGTACTTCTTTTAATTGAAGCTGCATATATGAATCTAGTTGGAAGGTAGAAGTTCCAACTCCTTTTACATTATATATGGCATCATCTCCAAGGACAACATGTAGATGTGTCTCTTTCTCAACAAAATTTGTTAGGTGTTCTCCAAAACCGGTCATGTGCCTAAAGGCACCACTGTCAATTAACCAAGTATTATCATTGGTAGGAACCATACTTGAGAGTGCTGAGATGTTGATGTCTTCATCTCCTTGAAGTCTTGACTTCCAAGAAATGAGTTTGCTTGATCCATCAAGCTTGTCTTCCATCATTATTCTGTTCATCATAATTTTGGATTCTTCACAATCCCTTGTCAACTGGGCTAGAAAACCTAACGGCTAGGCCAGGCTAGCACTTTTAGGTTTTGTTGGACTTATCACTGCCAACAATAAGCCTTTGAAAGATAGGAGAACATCGGTAAGCTGAAGAGCTTTTTCAAAGAGTTGCAGAAACCGTAATTCTGAATTTTCTGCAAAAATTAGCAAAACCCTAGAAACCCTAGGGCCAAAAAGTCAAAATGCTAGGAAATGCAATCTGAAGCTTGCTGGAGGTGCGTTGAAGGAGGCCGTACAATCCTATCCTCTTTTTAGCCCAACGTCCAAGTGCCAAGTGCTGAAACCTCTCAGAAAGGTAGGCCGTACGGCATTTATGGAAACCCTAGGAGGGCCGTACGATTTTGCGAGAGAGAAGATGGCTGAAAATTGCTTGTGCAATGGATTCTTCAAGACCTATGCTCTGATACCATGTTGATTTTTCAATAAGCTAGGCTTAAGCATGAAATTCATTCCATTTTTAGCAGTTTACTTGAACCATAGACAATTTGTTGCAACAACCAAGATCACAAGAAGAAACACCATGCACAAGTACACAAGAAGTATCCTGGGAAACCCTTCTCAACAAGGGAAGAAAACCCAACCAATCCTTTGCTATATTCTTCAAGAGAAAGACCTCCACCACCATGAAAGACTAGCACACAAAAGGGTGCTCACAAACCCTAGAAGACTAGCGCCCAAGAGAGGTGCACACTTTTCCCAAGAAGGAAGAACTTGCTGAAATTTCCAAACTCACACTTGTGTTGTGTTTCCTCAATGGGGAATTTACCTTTACTTATATTAGACTGAACCTATCAACAGTAGTGTCTATTGGCACAACAGGGCCAACCTCAATAACTTATAATATAATTAATAATTACCATATTAATTATCTTTTACATTAATTATCTTTTATATTCAGGTGGGGTCGACCTGTACCCTTTACATTACAAATAGGATTACAGGTAAGTCTGACTCTTGAACAATATAGCAAGGGATCTCATACACCCACTAATGCTCAGCCACTAGGGGTACATCCATCTGTGCTCAGCCACAGGGATGTCCATATCTCTATCTCATTGCGTCTCAGAGGAGAACCACACTCACTAGTGCTCAACCACTAGGATCATGTTCACCTGTGCTCATCCACAGGCATGTCCAACTCAACAAATCTTCTTTCTCACTACATTACACATGAGAGTCATCTGGAGTTCATCATCTCAACTCTCTGCTCAGGAGGCTAATACATCATTTCATTTCTGTCTCAGAACGATGCACCCAGCTCATGGGTTTTCACACGTTCACCTGTGCTCAGCCATAGGCACATCCAACTCAACAGATCTTCTTTCTCACTGCGTTACACAGGATAATCATCTATAGTATCATCTCAACTCTCTGCAAGGAGGAGGCTAGCACAACGTTCCAGTTCTGTCTCAGATAGGAACCACACACCCAACTCAGGGGCTCACTCTCAGGTCTGTGTCCTGGAGGATGTCTCACGCAGCTGTAATCATCAACAATACATACCATGTTTACATAGTTTCTGTACATATCTTGCATATCTATTTCTTTAGAACATAATATGTTCAAGTGAAACAATACCTATGGAAGAATAACAAGATAAGGATTGCTATCACGATGACTACAAGTCAAGCAATACACATGAAAGATGAAGTACGTTGACAACCCTTGGTAACAACTCCTGTGGAAGCTATTATATAAGTAACAACTGCCAAATAAGCCAAAATCAAACCTAAAGAGACCCAGAAGAAGTCAAAATAGAAAGAAGTCAGCAATAAAGAAAAAGACTTGTGACACTTTGCAGAAGGCAATAAGAATGCAAACGGAAGCGTGGACTATCTTAGATGGAGGAAGTTGATTACAAAATTCCAAAAAGAAGAGCATGCATTCATGCATGAAGCAAGGATTAGGAGGGATCTAAACCTAAATAATATGATCCATTGAAGATTATGAAGTATCTATCCATGTTCCCATTGAAAGTAGCAGCCATGAAAAGCAGCACGTGTTTAGTTTGACTCTAGAAAAAGTCTTCTTCGAAAAAGAAGCCTTAAAGTATCCTGGTTTTCCATCTACATCCATGATCCTATGATGAAAGGAAGAAGTTGGAATCTTCAGGGCATGAAATCTATAGAAGACCCATGGACCCAAGAGGTAAAGAGAGACATGAGGAAGAACATGAAGATTCCAAGAAAGAAAGAAAATCCAGAACAACTAGTTATTATACTGAGAATCACAAGACTACCAGCTTGGTTTGAACTCACTAAGAAGCAATCGGGCAGAAGAAATGGAAGTTATGATAAAGAACAGTGTTGAAAAGACTAATGAATGGAAGCATTGCAAGATTCAGAGGTTCTTCCATAAGGAGGGAGAAGACTATGACAACAACTTGTTCCAGATATACCTCTTGTAGTATCCATGGATTGGAATTTACATGTAAAACACTGTTCCTCCCAATAAAGCAAGTGACAAAGAAGCTTATACCAGAAAGAGACCCATGTATGCAGATATAAGAAGACCTTGTATGGATTCAAACAACTTGATGCAGAGTATCTCATATACAACAGAAGCGTGGTGAAAACTTTCTATGACAAAGATAGTGTATCAGAATAGTTACTCAGAAGTCTGGGATGATGGATTGCTAATCCATGGCAAACTCTCATAATGACAGAAGAAGTACTACTTGGATATGTTTCAGTTTGAGCCTTTGCCACGATGTCATGAGCTAGCAAGAAACAGAAGTGTTGAATTCGACCATGATATATTGTAATGATCAAAGCTATATGAAGCCTTCAGAGAAAATCAGTGTTCCATGACAAGACCGAAGTACATTGAGATCAAGCATTACATTCTCCGTGATGAAGTCCAGAAAAGAGAAGTGGTTCTCCAATATATCTCCACAGATGAGCAGATAGAAGATATTTTGGTAAAGCCTCTATCCAAGATGAAAAAGTTTACATACTTAAGAAACAAATCGGGGCTCATGGAGACGACTTCCTTATTGAAAAAGGAAGAGATTACTCCCAGGTTGGGAGGGAGCACTGATGTGTTATTGATTTAAGGACAATCATTTTTCAGTTCGAAAAATAATCCAGGATGAGCAGTTCCTTTCCAGTTCAAAAAGTGGTTTGAGATTTCTAATGTACAGGCATTTTCCAGTTCGGAAAATGGTCCAGATTGGACAGTCATTTTCGTAATGAAAATGGTTCAATAAATTGTTGATGTACCATAGACAGCGATTCCCCTTGTGGTCGGTGTGGGGGAATGGTCTGTGACAGTCATTCTTCTTGGTAGTCACTCTGAGTAGTGTTCAAGTAGAATGGTCCGCCTCGTCGGGCAGTCATTCTTTCGAAGTTCACAGTTGTGAGCAGTTTCAAAGAATGGTTTGTTTTGGAGGTTGGTGCAGGACAGTCATTTCCATTAGGAAATGGTCCGAACAGTCATTCCCTAGGGAAAACTCATTCCATCCAGGTTGCACTATGATTAGTACCGAAGGAATGGCCCAGTTAGGTGAATGGTCTAGGTTTAACAATCAGGGACAAGCATTCCCTAGGGCATACTCATTCTCTCCAGGTTGCAACTAGTATTTCAGTTTTAGGCTTGGACTTTCTCTTGGTTATGGTTTGGACTTTCTGCCTTGTGCGCTAGCTCTGGAGAGAGGTATGCTACATTGATTGGCTATTAGGCCTAGGGTTTGCTTCCAGAATTATTCTCTGTCAAGCTTAAGATGCTCGGGGGTGGCTTCGGCCTATGGTTGGGTGACAATATTGCTATATTGTCTATGGTTAAACGAGCACACCTATTATTTCTAACAATTACAATCATGTCATTCCTATAAGGTTTCCAAAATTCCAAACAAGGTCTACAAAATCCTTACAAGTCCCATTTTTAAAAGACAAAATCAACATTCCTCATGCGAAAGCACTATGAATTCTCTAACTATAAGACTAAACGTTGAAAGCTTAACCCTAAACATTTGTATAACATGTATATAAACATAGATGATATCTTATTAATCCTTTCATTCATAACAATAATAATATTAATTATTTGTATTAACCATAGTAGAAAACATCGGAATCGGCAAAAAATCGGCGAGGGTCCTGAAAACATCTTATTGGAAAAATCGGCGAAAAAATCGTAAAAAAATCGAAAAACCTCGGCAAACATTAATAAATGCATAATTTATTCATTTTTTTCAAAATTTTAAACATTTTTCAATATATAAAGCAACAACAGCGTCATATAAACACATAGGCACATAAATATGGAGAAAGAACTGATATATATGATATAGTGGATGCCAAATAAAAACCGATACATCAAAGTCGATACTGAAAGTCTGAAACCAATACAAAATGACATCAATGATCACATATATAAATGTATATGTCATGTTGTTGCCTTATACACACCTGGGCTATCGTGGAAGAAATCTTCAATCCACTTGGTGTGTCCTTGGGGGCAAGTCTCGAGTCAAGGTGTTGTCACCTGATCCTCAACTCCTCCGTCTAGGCCAACTCCTAGCGAAGCCAAGGGGGGTAGTCCCTAACAAAATTACTAAGGCTCTTTAAACTAAAAATAAGCAAAAGAACTACTTCTAGGAGTTTATTGCAAAATAAAACATAGGCATTCAACACTTATCATTCATCATTTGAGATACTCATGTAAAGCATTTGTCCATAAAAGATATATGCATAAAACAAGTAAGATACAAGTTCAACAAGATATGATAAAATTCGTTAGACAATCACATGAATGAAATAAATTGCTCACATACATAAAGATAAATCCATAGTACCAGTGCCAGTCCCCGAGGTGTAGGACAGTTGGTGACGGAGTGTGTTGTTAAGCCACTCCGTGATGTTAAAGTCACCGGTTCGAAACCTGCGGGGACAAAAAATCCAGCCATGTTAAGGGTTGGTGTGGCTCAGGCCGGGTGCGATCCCCGGGTGATTTTGACGGCTTAGATGCCCCTGAGTCGCGGTTTCTTAGCCACAGGTTAGTCCCACGAGTCACGGACAAACTAACAAACAAAAAAAAAAAATCCATAGTACCAATGCCTTAAAGGTATTGTGGGCAGTTTGTTGATCGTGTGTTGTATTAAGGTAAATTAAAAGTAGATTAATGAGAGATTGTGTGGCCTCTTTAAAGGCTACCTCTTTGTTTGCAAACTTGTGGAGAACTTATCGAAGCCCCGGGGTCTCACCAGTAAGTTCACTAAGGGTGTCGGATGTCCAACACGGGGAGAACCTAGATCTCAAAGTTTCCGTCTGACTTCACAAACTCCCCCCTTGGCACTTTCTTGCGCATTGAAGTAGCAACTATTGAGATTTCCCTAATTAAACTACAAGCAAGGTTTATTTTAGCTTTGCAAAAAACGAAAGCAATAAACTTTGAAGATTGCTTGAAACTGAAATGAAACTTTGCAAGAAACTTGAGAATGAAATTAAGCTTTGCAAGAAACTTGAAAAGTGAAAAACTTGCAAAAAAATTATTGTTGATAGCAGAAAGTAAGATCTAAGCTAAGCATGCATAAAGATTGAAAGTACTTTTAAGTATAAATGCATGCGAGATTTGAGTGTTATGTGTGTTAAGTTTCCTTATGCTTGTATGTGTGTTTGAGATCATATAATGAGATTTGCAAGGAAATAAAGCAAAGACAAACACACAACACACAAACCCCCCTAATGGGGATGGAGAAACTGGGCTCCAAGGGCCCGCTTTTATTGATCCTATTACAATTTTGAGAGGATGACTCTCTTTTCTTCTTTCCTCTTTTTCCTTTTATTTGAATCTTTATAGAAATGGATCGATTACTAAACTAACTACTACAAAAGGGACTCCTTGAGTCTTAGTTTTCAAAGGTCGGATCTTGGAGTGAAAAATCTTCGATCTTGGATCCTGAAGAGGTCAAAATCTTCCTTGTATCGAGAGGAACCTGCTAAAAACCAGCAAGGAAAAGTTATTAGAATGAGCAGAAAATGACATGCAAACAAGAATTAAAAGTAGAAATTTTGTAAGGCTTTTTCGTAAGAAAATTAGGCACTAAAAAATGAACTTTTTGGGACTTTTGGGAGACTTAAAGAGACTAACTAAGTCCTCTTTTGAGTACTTCTGTTCGCTGTCCTAAAACAGAAAGTGAGAATACTCAAATGACTAGATCTTAAAGAAAAGCAAACAACAACTTTTACTTAGAAATTTTGCAAGAAAATTCAGAAAATTGCTTAATAAAAACTAGATCTAGGCTTAGAATTAGCAATAAATTCAGAAATAGATCTAGATCTTGCATGCAAACACTAGAAAGAGGATAATGACTTAAAATTGAATCTAGTTATACATGCAATCCAAGAAAGAGAGGAGGAAGAAATTTTTTTATTTTGTGGAGCCTTTGCTTGAGCCTCAAGAACCCTTGGGCAATGGAGTCTTTCTTTGGTGTGAAGAAGAGGGAGGAAGTTTTCTGAAGTGCTTCAAGAGAAAACAAGGGAGCAAACAAGCTTCTTTGATTCTCCAAAAAGTTGGTCTTTCACGCTCCAAGCTTCTGACAAGTACTTGCAAATAACGGTGTTTCCTACAAGAGAGACTTTGTTCCACGTTAGTTTAAACAAAAACCCAACATGAGAATATAAGCATCAAATGCATCAAACAAATATATAGCCTAGCGAACAAGTAGAACTATATATTCTAATTGGATAACAATATCCTTACCATAGACACCATGCAAATACAAGAAAGAAACTTGAAATGATATTACCTCATAAGCTAACAATCCATCCACACAAGTGAGTCCAAACACCAATATTGACCTCCAAAGTCTTTTGATTCAATATAGAAAAGATATTACAACAATGAATAGCAAGGACGCCCAAACTCCAACTAGCTAGAAGGAGAGGGGTCGCCTTCTATTTATTACATTCCGGGTGATAATCCCAAGAGAGGATGCGCTAGTGCATGAGGGAGTGGCACATAGAGTAAAGGGGAGATAGAGTGAGGTGAGGTGGAGTGGAGTGGAGTGATGTGAGGTGGAGTGGATTGGAGTGGAACGAGTGTGAAGAGGAGGGAGGTGGAGTGTGAGTGTAGTGTGAGGTCGAGTGCTAGCATAGGTATGTGCGCCCTTCCTCCTAAATGCGCCACCTCTCATAAGTGGTTCGAGTTCCATCTTTGGGATCTCCTCCCATGTACATGTCACTAAACAAGTCATCTTTGGGATCTCCTCCCATGTACATGTCATCTTTGGGATCTCCTCCCATGTACATGTCACTAAACAAGTCGCCTTCCTCTCCAGTGAACTCACCCAAGCTTTGAGTTGACTGAGAACCAAGAAAAAACATGTCCCCAACATGTTTCCTAATTTTTAGCATTTTTCCTAAATTTTAGGGAATTTAATTAAATGACCCTTTTCTGTCTTTTTCGAGATAAATACATTTTTGAGTGATAAAAATCATTTTTTTGCCTAAACAGAAGGGGAATAGAGGTCTAAAGGGTGCTCTATCTAGGAAAACGAGCACAAACATGGCATCTGACAATGATTGATGCCATATTTTTAGAATTTATTGACTTTACATTAAAAAATTTCCATTTTGCGGGAAATTTATTATTTCACTAAAACATTAAAAAAAACCTATCGGGACCTAGCGCAATTTCCATATGACTCAATAGACATGACCTAGCATGAACTCATATAAATTTAGACACTAGACATTGGTTATACCATGCAAAGCACATACTCCAGCTTTGAAGTCAGTCTTCAGTGAAAAAACTTAGAAATTATTAATCGCCCACTAAGGCAGGCAAAAAATAATTAACAAGTGAAAAAAAACACTCTGGAGTACATGCTCGTACCCAAGTCTTAGGTGGTCAATAGTCTTTTACAACTTTCATGCTCAAGTCATTTATTACAATGCTCCGAAGGGATGGAAATGCGAAAAAAGTGATCCTTAAAAAGACCTGTTGAATCTATGAACTCTGACTTCTGAGCATTTGTTTGCTCAGTCTCTGGCAGCTCATCTTCAAATTCAGCTAGTGCAACTCGGTGGATAACATGTCCCAAAACTAGCAACTAGCTATATGATATCAATGCCCTCTCCCCCTTTTACGGGAAAAGATCAGGGGTTGTTTACTAGGCCTTGAACTAGAGGCAGAAGGTCCTGGTCGTGCATTAATTATATGACAATCAATGATGGATGGAGGACTAGCTACTCCAAACTATGTAGAAGATCGTGTTTTATTTTCAACTGGAACATCATCCTCCATGGTGTATGGATGAAGATCCTCCTCCTCCTCCTCCTCCTACTACTACTACTGTTGTTGCTCCTGCTCCCCTTCCTCTAACCATCCAGGTGCCTCATCCAAGAGAGGCACCTCAACCTCCACCCTCCACTTAGACAATATATAAATATTGTCCAAAGAAATGGCATCCACTTCTGGCTCTTTCTCTATCTGCCTCATCCAAAGCCAGAGATTGTAGCGGACGTACACCAAGTCATTAAGACGTGGGAATGCCAACCTGTAAGAGGGTCATAAAATTAAAAAAACTTAACGAATGTTGAGGGTTATAAATTTAAATTACAATAAATGTAATTGGCTAATTGCTTTGTTAAAGTTCTAACTTCTAACCTGTTGCATCTTTTGGAGTGTATTTTGTCAAAAATACTCCAATTGCGCTCACAACCCGAAGAGCTACAGGTTTGACTGAGTATTCCAATGGCAAATTTTCGCAAATTTGGTGCTTTTGTGCCATAATTCCTCCACCAAACATTTGCAACAAGTAAGAAAGAAAGAAAACATTAAAGTTTTAAACAATGAACATAATTAACTTTCAAATAAAAATTTAAATTTTAAAATTTAAAATACATAATTGAATTTTAAAAATCTAATGACTTATGTGGCATCAAAGTGGTCCTTAGCCTGACTACATCTTCAAAGCCAAATAATCCAGCACATTCTCTATACATCTCTATCTCGCGATTTATTTGATCGCGAGTGCCAGCATTAGGTACCATTCTTCGAAGATAAGTAAAGAGGCCATCCATCACCTCATCATCAAAGTCAAAGTTGCATTTGTAGGAACAGGGTTGAGGAAAAGCACTGTTGTATGAATGGGTCGATGGAGCATTCTGGTCCACCGACTATCAATCAAATCCCATATCATCATCTATTTGTTGTACCCAGAGGTACCCTTTCCCTCATAATAAGCCCGGATAGATTCTTTGGTCTTATCCATGGCCTCATACAAATAGCCCATTACGGGCTTATCGCCATCAACCAATCTCAGAGCCTTTACCAAAGGTTCAACAACTGAACAAACTTCTTCTACTCCTTCCAAGAAGGAGTCACAGTACACCAATCTAGCAATGGCTCTACCATCCACTTGCCTGCTATATCTGCAATCACGCCACTCACCATAAACAAACAATTGCTTCAATTCATACTGACATTGAAGCAAAGACTAGAGGGTGAGGAAGTGTGTTGCAAAACGTGTCACTGTCGGACGTCGCAACTCCCTATCTTTGGTGTGTGTCCTCATGAGGTTGAGAACAAAACCATGGTTATATATGAACTTAGGGATGCTCTTCACCTGATCAATCACCTCCTTGATGAAGGGAATATTCCCCACATCCTCAAGCATCAAATCAATGCAGTGTGCAGCGCATGGAGTCCAAAACACTGTGCTATGCCTCTCCATAAGCATCCTACCAGCAGCCACATAACTAGTTGCATTATCTGTCACAATTTGCACCACATGGTGTGCATCAATATCCTCCATGAACCCATGCAACAACTCACATAATAATGTTGCATATTTCACATGTGCAGATGCATCAACTGATTTTATGAAAATGGAACCTTTAGGACAATGTACCAAGAAATTGAGAAGGGTCCTACCCTTCCCATCTATCCATCCATCAGACATCACTGTGCACCCAGAGATTTGCCATGATTCCTTGAACTCCGCCAACCTGGCATTGATGTCCTTCCTCGCTGCTTGAAGAATAGGCCACCGCAACTCCTCATATGAAGGGGCTTTAAACCTCGGACCAACAACTGCAATGGCATCACACATCGGCTACCAAAATGGGTTGTTTATGGTGATGGTGAGAGGTAAGTCACTCCATAAAATACACCTCCCCATTAACCTTCTTGCTTCTTGTTGCTCCCTTGTTTTAACCATTGATTTAATTGATGGTTGTGCTCCTGCTCCAATTCTTTGAACAAAAAAAGATGGGATCCTCCCAGCAGGTGAATCTGCAGTTGTGGAGCCCCTCCCACTACCCTCAATGGCATTGGCAGATATCCCTGAACTTGATATGTCTTAAAAGTTGCAACTTCAGCTCTCCTTGCAGCTACCTCTTCCTTCTTCCTTTCCTTTGTATTAATTGAATCATGGACAGCTCTCATAATCTTTGAGCTCACATTTGGACAAGGCCCAACATCATGGCCCGGGATTTTGGCCAAATGGTATTTCAACCTGTATACCCCTCCTGTCATATGTGCCCTACATAATTTGCAATTTAAAGAATTTCGGTTTGTTCCATTTTCAGGTTCACCATACTCCCACAGTGGATCCAAGGCCCTAGGCATGTTTGCTTAGTGCTATGGGAATGGACCTAGGGCAAAAAAACACAAAAAAAAACATTAAACCCCACTTGAAAAAAAATTGCAGCATATTAATTTAAAAAATCAGCTATCCAAAGAAGAATGTTAGCCATGAAAAATGGCATCAACAAGGTGGCTAAAAAACTAAAAAACAAGCTAAATAGCCCATTGAAATTTTCCAAAAAACCCCTTACATTTTGTTTGTTCTATAAATTATTGGGAAGATGATAAAAAAAACAACAACAACTAAATCTAAGCAAACAAAGAAGCAAGAAAACATGCAAGTGTATGGAAACAATTAGCATACAAATTGGGAAGGGCATACATACATGTGCTTGGAGGTTGTGGATGAAAATTTCAAAGATCCAACCGGTTGAAATTTGAACCTTGCTCCACCACAAAAATCTTAAAAAATTGTGGATGAAATCACTACCCTGCCTTTGCACACCTCAAATATGCTTAATGGCCTCCACACACCTCTTCCCTTGCTACTCCACACAAACGACAAAACAAAATGACCCAAAAAAAAACGAATCGGGCTTTTTAATCTGCGGCTTGGGCGCGACTAGCCGAGTTTTTGCAAAAAATTGCCAATGTTTTCAAAAACTCGCGATTTTTTAAAAGCCCAAAAAATCATGATTTATATTTTTCAAAAAATCGCCTCACTTAAAAACTCACAATTTTTACAATTTTTGTCGATTAATTGGCGATTTTTTCTACTAGGGTATTAACATTATCTAAGCATTATTATTATTTCGTTTTTAGAATATTATTAGCACAATATCCATTTAGTATTATATTGTTTCCTTTTTATTATTAATTATGTTTTTCTATTAATCAATTAATATCACCTTATTATTTAGACTATTAATTATTTGTGTGTGGTTTTATTATTATTAATATTTAATTCATGGTAATAATATTAATTATTTTTTTTTTAACTAAAACGGTTATATGTTTTATTAAATGGGAAATCCAACTGGCCGAAACCTTACATCCTTCGCAAAACCATCTACAATCTTTTACACGCTGCTGTCTTTTTCAAGGAATACAAATTTTGATTGGGTCTCCGTCATTTATGCATAGTTCTCCTTGGGCCAAAAGGCAACCTTTATTGGCTAAAGTATCTGCTTCTTTGTTTGAGTCCCTGAGTATATGGTAGCAGTTGAAGGAGGTGAAATCCTGGAGAATGTGTCTTAGTCTTTGCAGGTTCTTATTTAGGCCAGCATCATTGAATTGTCCTCCCGAATGTATCATTTTGATCAAGATTTCGGAATCTCCAAACGCTTGTAGGTTCCGATGGCCTCTTTCCTTGACTATCTGACAGACTTTTATCAAACTCAAGATTTCTGCTTGGTTGTTGGTTCGCTGTCCGAGTCCCCAACTGAAGGTTTCTAGCGATGTCCCTTCGCTGGAATAAATGATTCCTCCAGCTCCCGCTATACCAGGATTTCCCTTGGAGGCGCCGTCGAAGAATGCTGTAGTTATTCCTTGCTTCTGCCACCATCTCTGGAAAGTGTCATGATTGTCTCTTAGCCTCCATTTTGTTTCGGAATGGGGTTTTTCAATGCTTTGGGTCCGGAGAGTGAGCACAGAGTTACCGAGCCAATTCTTTTCTTCCTGCTGTAGCGAGATGTCTGCTTTGTGGGTTTGAGCACTCAAAGTTTCTAAAAGGAGACCTTTTGCTTTCGCTACCACCATGCTGGGGGTCCATGCTATATTGTTGAAGATTTGCTCGTTTCCTGCAAGCCATAGCTTCCAGCACACATACTTAGGGATGGAGATCCAGACTCTGGCCCATAGCGTTTTCATTGAAAGCGAGGGATAGCAGTCCTTCCAGGTTGTAAAAAGATCTACAACTGAGATGTTAGAGGGGGCAGCGACCTTGAGGCCATGGAGGGTGAGGAGCCAGACTTTGTTTGCAAATTGACAGTCTACAAACAAATGGTCAGATGTTTCCATGGCTTCTTTGCATAGAGCACATCTGTGAGGGCCTGCAATGTTTCTTTTCATTAAGTTTTCGCCGGTCAGAATCTTTTTGTGTATTAGAGTCCAGAAGAAAAAATTTACCTTGGGAATCGCAGTAGAGTCCCAAACCTCCTTCCAGATTTTTGCTGGGGGTGGTCTTTCTTTCTGGCGTTGGAGCATAGCGTAAGCTTTGGCTGTAGAATAACTCCCTGTAGATCCCCAACCCCATTTGTCTTTTTTAGTCTTGTGCATAGGTGCTGCATCTCGGAGCTCTGCTTTGAGCGTTTCAAGCTGATGGTGGAGGTGATTTGGAACATTGCCGAAGTGCCAATCTGACCAGGAGCCGTCCTCATTCCATTTAGAGATATCACTGATACTCTGTTTTCCTCTGTGGGCAAGGAAAACGCGAATTTCGTTCAGGCTGGCGATTGAGGCAAGGGACAGCCTCCCCATTACCCGATCTGACCAAAGGTAAGTCCGTTTGCCATTTCCAGGTACGCGGTACAGATCCTGGGTGAAGATTCGCGTCCCTTGGAGGCACAATTGCCATAGCTGCGTGCTTTTCCTGTGGGAAGCGTTTTGTAAATTTCGAATTTTAGTGCTGGGAATGTATTTGTGCAAAAGCGTTTTGCTAATAGGATGAGAAGGCTCACTGTGCATCTTCCACAGGATTTTGCATCCAAGAGCAGTGTTGACAAGAGTTGGATCTCTAATCTGGAGTCCGCCTTCTATCAGAGGCAGCTTTACTGTTTCCCATCTGACCAAATGAAACTTGTGTTGATTCCCTTTGCCACCGTGCCACAGGAAATCTCTCAGCAACTTGTTGATTTGCCCAGAAATCGATTTGGGTGCCAGGAGATAGGCTGCTTGGTAGATCGGCAATGAGGAGAGAACTGCCTTTATCAGTGTTAATTTTCCTGCATGTGTGAGCCAGTGTCCTCCCCAGGCATCAATTTTCCCTTTAAATTTTGTTAGGACTCCTTCCCACAGGTTGACTTTATTTATGCCCAGTGATAATGGCAGCCCAAGGTACTGTCTTTTCCCAATCTGCATACCCTTTGAACCCCAGTGTGCGAGCAATCTTTTGAGTTTCATGTTCTGTTGCATTCCAACTATAGACAGCACTTTTCCTTTCGCTTATCAAGGCTCCTGACACTCTGCAGTAATCCTGAAGAATGCTCTTGAATGCAGAAGCTACTCTATTTGAGGCTCCTCCTAGCATAAGAGAGTCATCCGCAAACAGTGCATGATTAATAGGCTTAAGGTCCTTCGTAATTCTCAAGCCTGGGACAGCTCCTATTAACCTTTCCTGCTCCAACTTCCTGCTGAGTGAATCCGCCATTAAAATGTACAGAAAAGGAGAGAGAGGGCAGCCTTGCCTCAACCCCCTCGAAGATTTAAAGAACTCTGCTGGCCTCCCGTTTATCAAAGGTGCTATCCATGGGCTGTGGGTGCAGGCTTGTATCAGGTTTACAAACTCTTGCTCGAATCCGAAAGAGAGTAGCACTTGATATAGGAAGGACAACTTTACTCTGTCTAAGGCGTTAGCCATGTCTAACTTGATCAACATGCCCTTCTCTTTTCTGAGTTTGCTGGAATGCATAGCTTCCTGAACTAGGATTACATTGTCCAAGATGTGTCTCCCTTTGATGAATCCTCCCTGCAATTCTGAAATGAGTTTGCCCAGCAGTGGCTTTATTCTGTTTGCAAGGAGTTTTGCAATTATCTTATAAGAGGCGTTGCAAAGGGAGATTGGCCTGAATCTATCAAAGGAGGCGGGGTTTGTTTCTTTCGGGATTAAAGCGAGGAAAGTTGAGTTGGTGCCACCTCCCAGTTTTGCTTTTTGTAGGAATCCTTTTATCATTCTCATGAGATCAGCTTTGATTATATTCCAACATATCCTGTAAAAATGAATCGTGAACCCGTCTGGCCCTGGAGCTTTGTCAGGGGCCATGGACCAAATGATTTTACTGATTTCTTCTTCGTTGGTTGGGCTCAATAGTGCTGTGTTATCTTCTTTTGTAACCAGAGCCAGGATGTTCTTGAGGAATTCCTTACTTCCTTCTTCATTATCATCATTCTCTTTGTTGTAAAGATGGTGGAAGTGTGAGACAGCAGCAGCCTTTATTTGTTCTATTCCTTTGCAAATCTTCCCATCATTGCTTGTGATTTCAGAGATGTGATTCCTGGAGAGCCGAGCTTTAAATTGGCGGTAGAAGTAAGATGTGTTTCTGTCTCCGGATTCCAGCCATAAGCTGCGGGATTTTAATCTCCAGTATTCTTCTTCGGTTTTGAAGGAGTGCTAAGTTTTGCTTTGAATTGCTTGTTCCTTTTTCAAATCTGTGTTAGCAATATCTTTTATTTCCATTTCATTCTGTATCTTTCCCAACTGTTGCACTAGCTCCTTTCTTTGAGTGTTGGGATTGCTTTCCGGGCTTTTGCTCCATTCCTTGAGAGTTGTTTTTGTTATTTTTAATTTTTGTTCCCAGACAAAGTGGGGTGACCCAGTTACTGTGGTGGCCCATGCCAGTCGGACTGTCTCATAGAAGCCGCTCTTTTCTTTCCACAAAGGGCTGAATCTGAACGGGATTGGGCCTAAATTTTCTTCTTCCTCTAACGAAAGCAGGATGGGTTTGTGGTCCGAGGTAAGCTTGGGGAGGATGGCTGTGGAGATTAGCTTTCTTTCCGACAGCAAAGTGCTTTGAACCAGAAACCTATCCAATCTGGCGGCAATGTGTTCCTCCCCTGTCCTATTATTGGTCCAGGTGTAGAGCCCTCTGCGTGGTTTAAAATCCATAAGATCCCACTGCTGTTTCATGTCTTCTACTACATGGATCAGTTGATCCTTGCTGGTCCTTCCTCCCCTCTTTTCTTTTCCATTCATTACTAGGTTGAGATCTCCAGCAATGATTATATTGTTTGGGGAAATTAGTTCTAGATACTCAATTAAAGTTTTCCAACAGTCTTTCTTTTCGGAATGCAAAGTTGGTACATAAAGATTGAATAATGCAATGGTTAACTTACTTGATGTATGCTTCAGTTCTGTGAAGCTCCAATGCTGGGTGTTGTAGGAGTTGAGGAGGTTGAACTGCTCTTCCTTCCAAAGTGTTGCTATTCCTCCAGAGGAGCCCCTTGCACTGATTGCTTTCCCTGTATTCTTCTGCCATTTGTTTTTACTAATCTCTAAAAGGGCTTCCCCTTCGATTTTTGTCTCTTGGAGCATGAGAATGTCTGTTGGTTCCACTTTCATTAGGTCCTTAACCGCTTCTATTTTTGTCGGGTTCCCCAGACCTCTACAGTTCCAAGAGACGATTTTCATTACTTACTATTGGGGGTGGATGGGCCTCCTCCTTTTTGAGACCTTATTCTTGTGTTCCTGCCGATTGACATTTCTATGGTGGGTTGGCTTCCTTGGGTCTTTTGTCTTTCTGCCTCTTCCTCCCTTGCTTCTTTACGGGACTTCCTTCCTGCTCTTTTGGCTAGCCTTTCTAAGATCTCATCCTCAGAGGAGCTTACTGGTTCTATCATTTTCTTTCTGGCTATGTCTGCATATGAAGGAGAGGGGACTGCATCCAGGATTCCTGCCGTTTGCCCTTGTTCCCCTGTATCTTTCCTTTTTGGGGGGGATTTTGGATGTTCCCTGTTGTCCATAATTATTTCTGGTTCTTCTGTTTCCTTATTGAGCTTTTCTGTATGCGTTGTTGATTGCGACATGGGGTTGGGGTCCCCGTCAGGTTGTTCTTGCTCCAGTTGCTCGGGGTTGTCACTCTTCGTTGTTCCTTTGCTTCTAGATCTTGCTGTCCCTGTTTTCTGAACTGTGATCCACTGGTTTGTTTTCGCGTTCTCACTGTCTTCTTCATTCTTTTTTTTGCAGTGTCTTGCGAAGTGACCGTATCCGTGGCAGTGCCGGCATTTGAATGGTAACTGCTCATAGTCTAGCTCCTGGATATGCGTCCAATCTGCCGCAGTTAGTTTGATTGCCTCGGGTAATCCCACTTCCAAATCTACCTCCACACAGATCCGGGCGCATGAGTACTGATCTTTCCTTGGTGCTTGATCGATGTACCTTCCGAGCTTGTTGCCGATTGCATGCAGTGATTTTTGGTTCCAGCAGTGTAAAGGGAGATGGGGTAGGCGAACCCASAYTGGAACGGYGGATGRCACATYCTRAGMTGGRTCRAAATYCGGGGTCCATTTGTTCARATATRACCCCTGGGRTCCCATGAAATATGGGCCRTTTYTRAAGAYRAGGYTTTTATCTTCRGRGTTKTCAAAGACRAARAYRAAGTAGCCTTTCCCTACGAAATGACTCTTTATCCCTTCTGAGATGAGCGGGCTCCAGTTCCTCTGCACCCAGGCTTCGACGGATTTGGGAGAGGGCCAGAGCCCGGTGAATTCCCCGATGAGACAACTGTCTGCAAGATTGATTGCCGACCTGCAAGTTTCTTCTAATGGCAGTTCTACGCTTGGGATGCATTCCAGTTTCTTGACAAATTTCTGTTGAGCTGCTGACGGCGGTCTCTTGGATGCCGCGGCCACTAGTTTCCTGAAAGCATCGATCTCTGGCAAAGGGGGAGAGGTGGGGACGGCTCCCCCACCAGCGTCCATGGCTGGGGGGCCCTGCTCGGTGCTCGCTGCACTATTCTCCACGCTAGGTCGTGCTCCTCGCTCCCTATCACTCCTCACGCAGCTATTCGTCCATAATAATATTAATTATTAATATCTTATTAATCTTTTAGTTTGTAGTAATAAGATTATTATTTGATATTAATTCTTAGTAATAATTATTAATATTATCTATTTAGCATTAATATTGTATTTCTAATTAGTATATATATATATATTGAAAAATGTATATAGCTGAACCTGAAGCCGAACCTCATCGGAAAATTCAAACCCGAATTGAACCTAATCCTTGCCGAACCCGAACCATGTGACATAGAAAAGCTCTATCTGGTTCTGCAAGTTCATTTTTCTTGAGTCTCTCCTCTTCCTAAAGTAGTAAGTCTACAGCTTCTTCAAATGTGGGAGTTATATTTTGAGAAGAGACAAAATGAAGTAACAAAATTTTTATACTCATCATGTAGGCTATTAAACAGAATGGTAAGAATTCCTTATCTTTAATGTCTCTGTCAATAATTGATAATTCATTCTTCAGTTCCTGTGGCTTCTGAACATGATCTGTCACTGAATCTGATGCCACCATTTTCAAACTCATTAATTTATTTCTCAACAATAAAATTCGAAGTTCATTTGGAGTTTCATAAAAATTCTTTAGCTTTGTCCAAACATCAACAACAGTTGTAATACCATGAATGTGAGGAAGAATATCATCCTCCAAAGCAAAGGTAACAAGAAGTAATGCAATTTTAATTTTCCGCTTATAGTCATTAGGCATGGGGTCTGGTTTTGGAATTGTCCCTAAAATGATTTCCCAAAGGTTATGAGAAGACAAAATTTGCTCCATTTTTTTGTTTCCAGGCAGGATGATTTTTACCATTTAATTTATGAGACTCGGGCATCATAAAATTATCAAGTTTGGCCATATTTCCTTATAACTCCAAAGAAAATCTACTTGTAACTCCAATAAAAAAATCAGAAACCCTTACACCTCCTTTCAAAAGTAAGAAGCCCTTATAACTCCTAAAAAACCAACCTCATGTAACTCTGAAAAAATTTAAGTTTGAAAACAGAGTTTGTAGAGGTTTTAATTCAAAATATTTCCTTCAGATTACCAAGACAAATCCAAAGAACTGTAACTTCTTCAATGCAATAAAAAATTTCAGATGACTATAGCTGCTGAAATCGCTAATGCAATCACTTAAAAATACTGCAATATGTATCTTAGAATTTTTACAGCCACCAAATTTAATTTTTTGAGTGCTGTTGTCCGTATGTTTCTGTTTGCCGTCCGTATACTTCTATTGGGTCAATTCTCCTTTTATTAATTGAGCGGCTGTACACCATAGCAACTGCCATGCACCTTTTTCTTAATTCTTCTATGATGATGCTGCTATACACCTTTTTAACTAATTAGTCTTTGATTCAATTGTCCTACGAAAAAAAAAAAAAAAGTAATTGGTTACTTAGTCGCCGTACAATTTTTTCACAGTCACCATCTGTACAAAATTTGTATTCTATCGTATGTACAATTTCTGTTGATGCTGCCCTACAATTCTTTTAATTACTGAGCTGCCAAACGAATTCTTCTTTTCCTGGCTGTATGGATGTCTTACTCAATTTCCTTCTTCACCTCTGCAACTCTATGTCTCTTTCTCCAAATTCTCTGGTGTGCCAAACTTTGTCTTGACACAAATCTTTGAGGTTGCCCTATGCCACAATCACCATGGTTCCTAAACCATGTTAAACTATGCTATGGAGAATATACAAAAGACAAGCAAGAGAGACTGAATGAGAGACATATTATATTAATGTGTATCAAATTACATAAAGTGTGGTGTATATATATATCTAGCAAGCTCCGCTGTTCCCATTAGGAACCGCTCACCTAATTTCCATTAACATAAATACATAAACATAAATGCCATTTATTACGTATGACTTATTTTCACTTTATGACATTATCACTTTAGTATACAGTATTAATTACTCAGATAAAATAAACATTAAAATATCAACACAACCTTGGTCTGCACATTCAGTAAAGATGGCAGCTACTTAGTATTAAAGTTGTTTTTTGCATTTCAAAAGCAAGATATGAAATGAATTTCAATATATTGAGTTCTACAAATTATCATTTACTGCCCCCTCATCATTACAAACTGCACCAAGCATTAGAGAATTAGGTATCCAAACTGGAGCTGGTGGAGGATCATCTTAAAAGCCACATCAGCCTTTGGACAGGACATTTTGCACTCTTAGAGGAGTTCCTTCAGACACAGACTCATCCAAGATAGGAGCAGAAGATTCATAAGCAGGTCTAGAAGGGGAGGTAAAGGCCATTGGACAGCCATATCATCCTCCCAGGAATAACCTTACCTTATCCATTCTGCACACATGGGAAGATTACAGTAAGTTGGGAGGTCCAATGTTAAGTGTGTAAGAAAAAACCCAAGATGATAAGCCTATTCCCATGTTTTCTCCTGTGACTTAAGTTTCATTTCATACATTCATCTCTGTTCATTTTGCTGAACTTTGTTGACCAAAACCTTTATGCTTTATCATGATATACATTTTGTAACTTTGTCCATGATACCTTCAAAAGGAATATAACAGAGCACTGGCTGCTGGCAACCTGCACCATATCACCCATTTTTAATCTATAATACAGCACTTGCTGCTTCATCTCTGCCACGATATCACCCTACTTTTACTTTATCGTGTTTGTAACTTGTCTAGAATACTATGATTTATAGTTTGAAAAATACACTAATCTTATTTTTGGGGCATTTGCCTCTTGGAAGGACCTAGTTCAGTAGAGATAATGGCTCAACCACTGCTGGTACAACATATATGGCCATCTTCACTCTGCAGCTGCTGCACATTGAAATTTTGGCTTTAAACCTGAGATTGTATACCTCTTCAAAGAATGATAACTAGAATTAGCTGTTGTATCTGTTGTGCTCAGGGATGCCAAAGCATCCCCCCCCCGGTCCGGACCCCCGATCTGCGCTCCGAGCGGGAGCGTCCCGGAACCGGGCTCCCGGCTGCGCTCCAGACCTCCCAAACTGCGCTCCCGACCCTCAATTCCCGCTCCCTGCCCTGTCCCGAAGCGTCCCGCTCCCGCGCGCTCCCGATCCACTTCCCCCCACGCTCCCGCACCTGTAGGACGCGCTCCCGACCACCCGGAACCGCGCTCCCGGAGCGCTCCCAAACCAACTCGGGCACTCCCCGAAAATGAGCCCGAAAAAGTCAATTTTTTTGGGTTTTTTTTAATTTTTTTTAAATTTTTTTGGCTTTGTGCGTGGGCCCTAGGGCGTTTTTAGGGTTAGAGAGGGGAGATAAAGCACAATCTCTCCCTCTTTTTCCTCATTGTTTCATCTTTGAGTTGGAGTGGAGAGGGAAGGAGCTCTTGGTGTTGGCTTGGTGTTGGTGTTGGAGCAAAGTTGGAGCAAAGTTGG
>JASDQU011312768.1:1860-21415 GCA_032191745.1 Picea mariana
TATCCTTGGGATACCCATGCAATTGTAAATAAAGGATAGAATTATCTTCAAATTATATCCATTATCATCTAGACTATGGATTAAAAGTTTCTTGAGAATCTATTATATCTACACATGACAAATGTAGATATTCCAAAATGCACCTTTACATGAGTGAAGAAGATAATTACATCTTGTTTTCATGTTTCAACATGGTATAAAAACTACCATATTATTTAGTCTTGTTTACTCTAAAATGTATATTTACTTTACAGCTTCAAGCTTCCCACATGAGCTTATTCTTGGCTATCCTTTCTTAACAACAAAATTATGAAATTTATACTTTAATCCTCCTTCAAGCCTACAATAATCTCAAAGACTCGAGACTTGCATATATATACAAGTTTTGTAAGGTTTTAACCATTTTCCAAAATTTGAGCTAGATGTAGGTAATCCCTTATATTCTTCAAGTACATAAGAGTTTAACTTTATAGCTATGGTCAAATAAAAACAAAGAGGTCTTAAAGAAAATTGACCATGTGGTTTTGTATATATTTATCATACTTGAATACCAAATCAAAATGTTGTAGGATACCATTCACATGAAGTCTGGGCTTTGTTGTGACTTGGATCAATTGACAAGGATTATAAAATCTTATGATTTGAGTGATTTTTTTTTTGTTTTCCCAACAAATAATTCATGTAGTACTTCAATGCCTAAACTATGATGTACAACTCCTTATCTTATTTGGGGTATATTATGATTGCACCAACAAAAGTTTCAAGTGTTATGTTATCCAACTCATTCATTATATCAAAGGTTCCCCCATTATGTATCATGCGACATTTGCTTTTATTTCAAATGAAATTGCAAGTTTCATTAGATTTAATATTGATGCATTACAATTCTTTCATGTCAAAGATTTAGTTACTTGGTTTTCAATTGCAATGAATTGAAAGGTTATACTTGCATTTTCTAATGTGCATTGAAGAGACACTTCATTCCTAAATAATTTTCTAACCCCATGGATTACCTTGGTTCAATTAAATTATTTGGGATCAACCAATTTACAACGAATTTTATATTTCTTAGGTCAATACAAAATTCACATCCTCTAACTACAAAATCCATACACAACAATAATTGTTTTCCAAGCTCATATTTCTTCATGTTGGCTTGCAATTAATTGTGTTGAAGGGTTAAAAATATCATCTCCAAATGTTTCAAATAATCTTACCAAATCTTGCTAAAAGTCAAAATATCATCCAAGGAGGCTACAATAAACAAGTTCGAGAAATGGTCTTAAGATATCATCCATCAATCTTAGAAGTGTTTTCATATTATTGTGTAATATAAATTGCATAATGACTCACTCATGTAATCCATGTGTTTTTTTAAAAGTAATATTCCAAATTATTCTTTGTGTATATTGTCATATTGGTATCCTTACTTCTAATCCAACTTCAAGATAACACATGCTTCCGATATTTGGTTGATTAGTGCCTTGATTATTTGTAAGGGATATATATATATATTGTTTTTTACTATAATCTTGTTCAATCTAAAAGATCTACACATTTTCTCTAACATCCATCTTTCAATAGAATATTACAATATTACAATATATAATATATTAGAATATTACAATTGTATACCATATTACAATGTAATATCCTAATATGGTATACCATATTACAATGTAACATGGCAATACCATATCTCATGTAATTTTGTTTTTAAAAACTTAAAGTCATCGTCGCAATATCGACGATAGTTCGTTGGAAACAAAATTTTCGTCACAAGTTACCATGGATTTTTGTCACTATTGCCATGGATTTTCATCGCAAGTTGCCATGGTTTTTTGTCGCACATATAACATCTACGTCGTAAGTTTTTGGCTTGGCATAAATTTTCGTCCCAATTGCGACGAAGTTTTCATGGATTTTCGTCTCTATTACCATGGATTTTCGTCGCAAGTTTCCACGCTTTTTGGTTGCACATACAACATTTGTGTCATAAGTTTTTGGCTTGGCATAAATTGTTGTCGCAATTGCGAAAAAGTTTCATCGTAATTTCCACGGTTGTTCATTGTAATTGCGACGATGTTTCATCGTAATTGTGACGATGCATAGGGTTAACCGATATTGATGATGATGACACATGGAGAGCTAATTTCATTGATGTTTCCATGCACACCTCGATTGTGGATATATCGACAAAAAAAAGTCTCTGATTTCATGGAAATTGCAATGGATAAGTGTGGCAATATCAATGAAAAACCATCCCAAATTTGGTCATATGTACTAGTGGTTACAGGCACAGCTAAAGGCCTTGTCACCAGTCAAGAGAATGAAGAGGTTTCTAGAGCAACGCACGACCCAGAAACAGATCCACACAATCCAGACCAAAGTGATGGAAGTCTCTCAACGAATTCAACCAGTACAAGAGAAGGCATGCCAACTATTCGTTGAAGTTGAAAGCCAAGGAGTAGAACTTGAACAAGTTGTGAGTGCAATAGAACAATGCCCAGAAGGACCGGTCAATGATGCACTCATTCAGGAGTTCACTGAGCAAGAAGCAGTAGCATTGCAGTAGGTCAAAGCACCTTGAGGCATTCGAGGTGGAATTTCTCAGACCGAAGTGACTCGGGACGAGTCACATGTGAGTGTTGGGGGTCTGTTGGCCATTGACCAAGTTTTGAAGTTACTTGGTCATATTTGATCGTTTTTGGGACTTCGACAGCCTGTCGAAGATGGAGTGCCAGACGAAGCAGAGATCAAGGGATCTCGGCCCACTTTTGGGTCCCTTTTTGGGTTTTGGGAATATGTAATGGGAAAGGGATGTCGGCCCGTGGGTTTACCCACACTTAGGCCCATTTTGTATGTATAAATAGACATATAGGAATCTAGTAGAGAGGAGAGGATTGTATTGTATCTATGTGATATAGGCTAAGTGCCAAGAAGGGATCTATGTGATCGAGAGCTTTGTGCATTCTGTATAGACTTGGAGAGCTTAGTGCAAGTCCCTTTGTGAAGATATAGAAGGCTTTGTGATGAAAGGCAAGGAAGAAGGAACTAGCGGGCTGCACAGATCTTTTGTCCTGTGCAAAGTAAGGGTTTCTACAACTTTTTGCTTATAACCGATTGGCCGACAATAATATAGAAGAAGAGTTGGTGGACGTAGCCCCAGGGTGGGGGTGAACCACGCAAATCTGTGTGTTATGCTTTGTTCCTAGAATTGTTGTGCTTCTCTCTGCTTTTTCTAAGTGCTTTGATATATTTAGATGGATATATTTATGCTTTGTGCTTATTAGATAGGTATACATAGTAGATATGATATGTATGGAGATACTTAGTTCTGAACTACTAGATCTAACCTGTGTACTATTGCTAAGTGGTAATTTACCTTATATCTAAGTGACTACTGCAATGCTCTGTGTTATCCGCGAAGTATAATAAGGACTGGATATTGACGGATAATCGATGCTAAGTGCTCTATAAGTGATATAATCACAGATCTGTGTCCTAGCTAAGGTTGTAGACATTTGAGTCCTACAACCACCCCTGCCTCTACCTCAGGTGAGACTTCATCTGCTTCGCAGGTGTTTCTGAAAGGGTCAGTAGTTAAGGATTTTTTGGTGCTCTCTTGTAGCGTTGAACCTTGGGTCTACCCTTGTGCCAACACCTACCAAACTAGCATACAATATCCACAATTTCGAGGGTAAATGAGGAGAATACCGATCCAACAACATTATGTATTTTAACCTTTCGTGTTCCTCCAAATACATACTGGATGACTTGGTTATACTGAGAATTTTCTTGAGAACCTTGATGGGTGTCATTTCCAAGTGGTACATTCATCAACCTGGAAACAAAAATTGCACTTTTGATTCCATTTCCAAGGTGTTCCTCTCTTTATTTCAATTACATGTCTTCCACAATTTAGGGATGGAAATCCTTATCTTCGTTTTCTAAACCACTGCCACTATTATCTCAAACCATATCCATGGGTGGTACATAAGACATGTTCTCTAGAATTCCAACCTCTATGATGTCTTATTTAAGGAGTGGTTGATGAAATCCCTCCTTTCCCCCATCACCAAGGATGTCTCTATGAAAATTCCCAAGAATGAGGAAGAAGATATATAGGAGGCCCAACAATACAATTTGATTTATTCCTAGTCTGGATACCTTTATACTATCCTTCTTGATTCCCCTCACTCTTGATCATGTAACTCAATTTATCCAAGGAAATCTCATTCAAGTGATGTATTATACATATATGTCCCCCAATATTATCCACCCCCACCCCCACTTGAACCTAGTGGATATCATCATTCTTATGGTGGGTCCCCTATTCCTTATAGATACCAAATCCCATCTCATGATCCTTCATGCGCCTCACATCAAATGAGCACTAGCACCTCCTGCCTTACACCTCATTTCCACCCCCATCATCATGGTGAGGGCCCCCCTTGTGGTATTGACACAAATCCTTATTATCCTTTTCCCGATTGACCACCAACTACCTATTCTTCCCCAACAGTTTTCCCCCAAATCATACTGGTTTTCTTGCACTTCTTCCTCCTAAAAAGTGCAAATGCAACATAATTCTCATGTTCCCCCAAAACAAAAGGAAAATACAAATAAGGGGAAAGGGAAGCAAAATAACCATAACCAAGGGTCCCAAGGAAGTCACAATAGCTCCCCCAATGTTGGGGGTAACCAACTTGACCCTAACCAAAGGCAAGGTTATTAGTGAACAAAATCTTCCTAAACCATCCACCAAGCATGTGAAGACTTTTTGCACTAATGATCGGGGTGTATATTGGTGGCCACCCATTGATCTAGGTGGATATTGGTGGCCACCCACATGTTCCAACTGGCTCCATTTGTGAGTTTTTTGTTCAACACGTTCTTCTGTACTTATTTGTAATTGTGGGTTATACACTTCTAGGGTTGTTTGAATCCCCACACATCCTCCAGGTGGATACCGGTGGCCTCTCACCTGATCCAACTGGTTTATTTTGTATGTTTTCATGTCATCACATCTTACTGTACTTCCAGGGCCATTTTAGGGCCCTAAACATTTTTTTCTTGGCTTGCCATAGTCAAACTATAGACTGAGTCAAAGTTTGATGATGGAATGTGTATCTCTCTGAAATACCTTTCCAACGGGCCATCACTCACCTAAAACAAATGTTGTATGCAAAAGTTACAACCCCAGGAAGTTAATGTACTAACTTACCCAAACGGGGCCCACATAACTTTTGTTGTTTCACCTCCTAGGGTTAGGTTTTTGAATGTCTATGCTTTTGGCATTCCTGTTTAACATAAAAAGGCCTTTAGAGCCTCATTTTAATGATGTTCTTGCGAATGAGCGTATCCGTCACATCTCTTCTCAGAGATAAAGATACCACCATTCCAATGAGTCTTATACTCTGTAGTTTTACAATCTCTTTATAATTCTTTCATTAATAGAAATCAAGTTTTGTTGTATTTCTCTGTTTCTAGAAATTTTCATGAGTGTTTCATTGTAATATCTCTACTTTCATTTCATTCCAAACATAATCCAAATCAATGGTATCAAAGCAGGATGCTCTTGATTGTTTTCAACACATGTCCCCGACAAGGTACGAATATAGCCAAATGGGTCTCGAGCTTGTCTCTCTTGAGTAAAATCGCTCTCTCACGCCCAAGAAACCCTCGATGGTGGTAGAAAAGAAATGTGACAGAGAAAATATTCTTTTAATCTATTTCTTGAGCAATCTCTTGGTCGATAGAGGGACGAAATAATGGAGAATTTTGCACACATCCTTCAATGCCTGCTGATAGAAACAAGCACATCTTCATCAAGCGACCATTTTGGAGGAAACTCTCCCTTAAAGGTACAAGTTAATTTTGATATTACTAGATTTGAAATTTAGATAGATGTGGATGCCCTAGAGAAATGGTTAAATCTATTAGAAGGTTATTTCTCTTTTCAAAAAAAATTTGTTAGGGAAAAGATCACTTTCGTACTCCTCAATGATTTCCCCCATGTAAAACATTCGTGGGAAACTTACTTGGAGCAAAGTTCCACAGAGGAATCCAGAATATATGGGGCTGAGCCCAATTGGGATTGTTTTTGTGGATGTGGTCAAAGATTAGTACTATCATGTTGATAACTATGAATACCAGTACAAGAGATGGACCACACTGCGGCAAGAGAAGAGAAAAATAGTGCCGAAGTTCACAAATACTTTTCATGCCTTGTGCACCAAGATGGGTATCAGAGACTCCAAGTGGCATCTGGTTATGAAATACTCTGGGGCTCTACATAGGTACATACAAACCAAAATGGATTTCCTAAACATCTCATCATTAAGATTTGCCTATCGATATGCTGTCAAAATCGAGCAGAAATTTAGGAACCAGAACAAAGGGGAATTTGGGTTTGCAAATCTACTACAACCAAAGCATGTTAAGGACAGCCCTAACCAACAACCTCCATACAACTAGTTCAATAAACAAGACAAAAGGGTAAAGGAAAGATGAAGAATGACACTGGGAAGTGGCGTGACTTCCATAAAATCCCCTCTCACAACATCGATGAATGCTGCTTGAAACACTCATTAGTTGCTGAGGTAAAAGACACAGAGCCAAACCCTAATTCAAAATATGATCCAGAAAATATTGAAAACAGACAGATCAATGACACATACCCCACTTCCACTGTCACGACCACAACAATTCAACTAGAATAATCAACAGATCCTGAAGAGGGGGAGTGCCTCTTCCATTCACATAAGTGGGTGAAGGGGACCCCATTGCATTTCATTGTTTATAATGGTGGTCAGAAGAACCTCATCTCAGCTTAGGACATCAAATAGTTAGGGTTTTTGAAAACACCACACCTGTAACCATACAACATTGGTTTGCTTCACCAAGGTTGAGATCTCCGTGTTAGCCAACAGTGTCGCCTGTCCTATGGCATCCAACTCTTCAAGGATGAGGTAATGTGTGATGTTTCCCCTCTTGATGTTTGTGATGTGGTTTTTGGACAATCATATATGTGGAGACGTGATGCTGTATACAATCCTAGATCCCATAGTGTCATTATTACTTTGAGAGGTCATACCTACAGGATACGAGAGATAGTTCTGATTGTTGCTCCATCAAAACAGTGCCACAAGGTAATCTCTCATACTACAAAATTCATCCTATTCACAGTCTGTTCAAAGGATGCACAGAAGACCGCTACAACCACTGCAGCCTCAACACCTTCTATCCAACAAAAACATCTTGTTTCTTCACCTACAATGGTGCCTACACAATGCGCCATCAAACCTAGAGAAAACAAATAGGTGGAGCATATTCAATCCTGCCAACAACAGGCTGGTGACAGTCTTCCATAGACCAAGCAACATAACTTCTCCAACAAAGAACGCAACTCACCTAGATTCAAATTCAAAAAATGCTTTCTTCTGTTCCCTGGGAAATCAAGGCAATGGAGACCATTTCTTCCTAAGGGGGGAGGATTGACCCAGGTGGATATTGGTGGCCACCCACCTATTTCAACTCGTTCATTTTGTCAGTTTTTTTTTCAACACATTATTTTGTACTTCTTTGTAATTGTGGGTTCTACACTTTTGGGGATGTCTGAAGACCCACACATCCTCCAGGTGGATATTGGTGGCATCTCGCCTAATACAATTGGATTATTTTGTATTTTTTCATGTCATCACATCTTGTTGTTCTTCCAGGGTTGTTTTGGGGTCCTAAACATTGTTTTTTTTACTCACCATAGTCAAAATATAGACGAAGTCAGAATTTGACGACAAAATGTGTATTTCTATGAAATACCTTTCCAATGGGCTATCATGCACCTAAAACAAAGGTCGTATGCAAACATTACAAGCCCGGGAAGTTAATGTACTAACTTACCCAAATGGGGCCCACATGAATTTTGGCATTTCACCTCCTAGGGTTAGGTTTTTGGATGTCTAGGGTTTTGGAATTCTTGTTTAACATAAAAAGGCCTTTAGAGCCCCATTGTATTGATATTTTTGTGGATGAGCGTAGTCATCACATATCTTCTCATAGATAAAGATTCCACCATTCCAACGAGTCCTACACTCTGTATTTTTACAGTCTCTTTACATTTCTTTCATTAATAGAAATCAAGTATTGTTGTATTTCTCCCGTTTCTGGCAATTTTCATGAGTGTTTCATCGTACTATATCTGCTTTCATTTCATTCCAAACATAATCTAGATCAAATAATAACCCATGTGATTTGTGCAACACTTAAAGCCATTATTCTCATAATTTTCCCTGTATACCCTAGTATCATGATGTTCTTGAGATCCTACACCAGTTCGATTCCATTCACTAGGAAGATCCAACCCTGATGACTAGAGAATATTACCTTACCCATGCTCCATTTTCCCTGAACAATTCTCAACCCACCATTGGAATTGGTCTGCCTTAAGTGCACACCAATGAGAATTCCATGCAAATTCTTTACCTATAAACTTCCATGGGATCGAAGCCATTTGATAACATTTCCTTCTCTAAAAGCATACATCAAAACACTCCAAACATTCCTCATGCACCTTCAGTCTCAAAATCAATGGCACCTTTTTCCACTAGTCTTTCATCCACCTCTTTGGATGTAGTGTATGTGAACCATGTTCCTCATTCTCATGGTATGGGGCATGCTCCTTGCATGCTACATATACACTTAGTAGGGGGTATCATGCCTGCCTAGATGTACTTGATCATTTCCCCTCATCATCATCCGATGGGGGGGGGATCTAATGATTGGAGGAATTATGGCCCCTCTGGCCAATTGTAAATATGATCATTACCCACTCTCTACCTAGGCACTAATGACCTGGGTTGGGCAGACTCTCCTCTCATTTGATGGATAACTTTTTCTACTAGCTTGACCGACACACTATCTACACATTGAATATATTCGATTCTCAGTACCACATATTGAAACATTCTACTCTATTCAATTCAAAATAATATTGGTGATCCCGCACTTACCACTAGGTCCCCATGCTTAGCCTAGTGGGAGGGATAAATCTAGGACCTCCTCTTGGTAGTTCATTCGTTCATCGTGATCCCAATAGATGAACCATTTGTGCCATTATAATCATGTTTATGAGCCATTATCATGTTTATGAACCATCTGGGCCATTATAGTCATGTTTATGAGCCATTCTCATAATCATGTTTATGAGCCATTTTTCTATGAAGGGTCAAAGCTTGATCATTTTTCACTAAATTATTGTTCAAGATTTTACATCATTTAAACACCATATTGTTATTGTATATGTTGACTAGTGAACACAAATTCCCCATGGATAACCACTTTTTTCATGGATATGGGTTTCCACCTAGCCTTGATTTCCTTGGAATTTAACATATCTTTCTCCCCCTCCGCTCATTGCATTTTCCCGTCATTCCTAGAAATTTCTTGTAGGACCATCGTCACTTGAGTAGATGGATAAAGCCATCCATCCTATGCATTTTCCATCTACTTGATGATTTATCCTTCCTCACATGGGCACCCTAAAATAATGACCCTATTTTCATTTTGGTTCCCATGCTATTTCATTTCCCTAGGGGTTGGAATTCTAGTTAGTATCCATCCCAAAGTTGAGCCACATAGAGTTAGTATCATCATGTTGACATCCAAACCTTCTGGACTCTAACATTTTTTTATTGGTATTTTATGGATTTTCACTTATCATAATCCCCCTGCTTCATCCATACAATGATCATCATCCATTTTTATGCCTCCATTCACCCACCCCCAAGGATATTTCCATTAATATCCCTACCATTGATTACTTCCATTGTGAGTTGTCACTTTTGCATTACTGCTACTTGGTTGTTTTCTAGGACAGTCATCTCCTCTTTACCTCCAAACATAGTTGAGAGAATAATCTCTAAACCTCCTGACCAACTCTATTGGAATCAACAAGAGAGTTATTCATCTTTCTAATTGGTCCCCCCCCTAGGGATTCCAATTATATATTTCATTCTTCATTGCACCTAGTTTGATTTGTTCTATATTTCACTTAGGTATTTCACATTTTATTTTTCCTTTTGACCAATCTCGTTGACATTATTAGGGGGATGTTAGTAATGTTACCATTTCCTCCTGACCATCCCCATTGAAATTATTAAGAGAAATCTCACCTTTCATTTCCTCTTGACCAACCCATTGCTATTATTAGGAGGAATCTCACCTTTTCTATCCTCCTGACCAACCCCATTAGAATTATCAAGAGGAATATTCTCTTTTATCCCCTCCTAACTATCCCATTGTCATTATTAGGAAGGATATTCCCTTTTATTTCCTCCTGGCCAACCCCATTGGAATTATCATGAGGGATCCCCCTTTTTATCCCGTCTTGACCATCCCATTGGAATTATTAGGAGAGATCACCCCTTTTATCCCAATATGACTATCCCATTAGAATTTTAAGGTAGGATATTCCCTTTTATCCCATCCTGACCAGCCTCATTGACATTATCAAGAGTGATATTCCCTTTTATCCCCTCCTTAACATCCCATTGTCATTATTAGAAAGGGATATTATCTTTTATCCCCTATTGACCAACCCCATTGGAATTATTAGGAGGGATCTTCCTTTTTATACCCCTCCTAACTAACCCACTGGTATTATTAGGAGGGATATTCCATTGTATCCCCTCCTAACTATCCTATTGGCATTATCAAGAGATATCTTCTATGCCACCTCCTCCTTACAAACCCCAACAAAATTACCAAGAGGTTTCTCCCCTTTTACTTCTCCTGACCAGATCCATTGGCATTATCAAGAGAGCTATGTAATTTCTGATTAACAGTCATTACATAAAGAAAATAAAAGGATTTGATTGAGCCCCTTTTACTTCCCTTGTTCAAAGCATCTGTGATGAGTTACCCTTGTGTCCCATGGAGTTTGTTCCATTCCAAGTGTGTCCTATTACATTTTTTCATGATCCAAGAAGATCTTGGTGGCCACCCATCTTGTCCAACTGACTCAAAACAATTTTTTGGAAACTTATTATTTTTAGCAGTTTTTCGGTTCCTAAACTTCCAGGGCCATTTTGAGGGCCTAAACGATGATTTTTCAGGATAATGCACGTGAATGATAAATAAAAGGATTTGATTGAGCCCCCTAAATGAAGCTCCTCATCAATACCTTTCCAACGAGCTATTGTGCACCCTAAACAAATATCATATGCAAAAGTTTTGACCCTAAGAAGTTGATGTACTAACTTACCCTAACGGGGCCCACGTGAATTTTGGCGCTTCATATCCTAGGGTTAGGTTTTTTGATGTCTAGGGTTTTGGAATTTGTGTTTATTGTAACAATTCCTTTAGAGCCTCATTATATTCATCTTCTTGCGAATGAGCGTAGCCATCACATCTCTTCTCAGAGATAAGTTGCCACCATTCTAGCAAGCTTGTTTTCGGTCTGCATTTTATAGTTTCCAACATATTTATTATTTAATAGAAACCAAGTTTTACTATATCTCTATTATTTTTCACTGTGTCTCTATGTTAATATTATAAATCTATGTTTTCATTTTGTTTCTCTCATAAATCTGGATCAATGGTATCATAGCAGTCTACTCCTTGTTGTTTTTTTTAATGCATGTCCCTGACATGATCAGGGTATAGAGAGTTGGGTCTCGAGCTTGTTTCTGTTGAGGAAAAATTCTCTTGCACGCCTAAGAAATCGTCCATGGCAGGTGAAAAAAATTATTATGGGATAGAATATCCTTTCAAAATGTTTCTCGAGAAAGCCCTAAAGTGACAGATGAACGAGATGATGGACAACTTTGCACAAATCCTTCGACGGTTGCCAGCAAGTGACACATCCACCTCAAGCGGAAGCACCACCCCCTTCAAGGTACAAATCAAATTTTATATTCCTATATTTGAAGGTAAAATAGATTTCGATGTCGTAGATAAGTGGTTAAACCTTCTAGAAGGGTATTTTTATGTCCACAACTTTTCCGATAGAGAAAAGATTACATTTTCACTACACAAGGCCATGCCCCATGTCAAATATTGGTGGGATACTTTCTATGAGAAGAATGAGATAGAGGGATCCACATTATTTGTAGTTGCACCCACTTGGGGTTCATTCAGGGATGTTATTAAGGAAAAATACTACCCTATTGGAAGTTATGATGACTTGTATACAAGATGGACCACACTGCGACAGGAAAGAGACTAGACAGTGTCAGAGTTCACTAATGTCTTCCATACCTTGCGCACCAAGATGGGTATCAAATATTCTAATTGAAAACTAGTGCTCACATACCATGGCGATATGCATATATACATATAGATAAAAATGGATTTTTTGGACATCTCATCCTTGGGCACGGCCTATCAATATGCCATAAAAATTGATCAGATGCTAAAATAAAAGCCACGACAGTTTGGGTCTGGGAACTCCTCACAATAGAAGTAGGGAAAGGGAAGCCCCAACCCATATAAAAAAGGAAAAAAAATATGGTAAACCTTAGGACAACTAGTCCAATCCGCAAGAAAATAAGGACAATGGGAAGACAAAGAAAGATACCAGGAAGGGGTGTGACTTCCATAAGAGCCCCTGACATAACATTGTTGATTGTCACTCAAAGAAGTCATTGGTGTTTGAGGTAAAATCCTATGAATTAGATGAGGGTTATGAATTTGATTCAGAACCAGAAAAGAGGAGACAGATCATTGATGCGGGACCCAGTGCCACCATTACTACCACCATGATCTAGCCCGATGAACCTGATGAGACAAAGGAGGGAGAGAACCTCTTTCATTCATAGGTGTTGGTAAAAGGCACTCTTTTGCACTTCATCGTTGATAGCGATAGTGATAAGAACCTCATCTCAACAAAGGTATTCAGGAATCGATCCCTGTCAACAACGTTGCACCCACAACCGTACTCCATTAGATAGCTCCGTCAAGGAAGCAATCTTCACATCAGCCAATAGTGTCACCTGTCGTATGACATTGAGCCATTTAAAGATGAGGTATTGTGTGATGTTTCTCCCCTTGAAGTTTGTGATGTTATTTTGGAAAAAGATTACTTATGGAAACATCATGATGTATATGATTCTAGGCCTCACGGTGTTATTATTCCTTTGAACAAGAAATTTTATAGGATACCTAAGGAAGTCCCACCTAGTGTTATTTCCATGATCTTTTCTAAGAAATGCAGGAAGGTCATTTCTCATACTAGGAAGTTTGTCTTCTTTGTGATTCACTCTCAAAGTGAGCGAAAGGTTGTAGCCACATGATCCATGGCCTCCGTGACTGGCCTCTCCACACAGCAAAAGTAAGTGGATAATATTATGGAAGAATATAAAGACATCTTCCCATCACCTATACTATGGTACCTATGCACTGTCAGGTCAAGCATCCCATCGATCTGACCCCTGGCACACCACTATCTAATGGGCCAGTCTATCGCGACTCTATGCTAGAAAATGAGGAGATCAAGCATTGGATCCAAGAACTTCTCCACAAGGGAAACATTCTACCCATCTCATCACCCTGTAGAATCCCAATCATGTTGGTGCAGAAGAAAGACAAGACTGAGTGTCTCTGCATTTATTACCAGGCCCTAAATAAAATCACAATCAGTAACTGATACTCAATTCCCTAAATCAATGATCTCCTTGATCAGTTGAAGGGCTCCAAATACTTCAGTAATATTGATATGACGTCTGGATACCATCAGGTTCCAATAGGACCAACAAATGTATGGAAAGCTACATTCAAGTCCAAAGAAGGTCTTTTTGAATGGCTAGTCATGCCCTTTGGTTTGAAAAATGCCCCAAAAAATTTCATGAGGATGATGGATGATATATTGTGGCCTTTCACTAATTATTTTGTGGTGGGGTATCTGGATGGCATCCTTGTCTACAACAAGACTTGGGAAGAACACTTGCAACATATTCAACAGGTTTTGCACACTCTGTGAAAAGACAAGATATATTCCAACTTGGAAAAATTCTCCTTTGGCATGGACATGGTCCAGTACCTTGGCTACATTGTTGATGCACATTGTGTGCATGTTGATCCAACCAAGATCCAAGTCATTCGTGACTAGACATCCCCAACCACGCTCACTGAGCTTCAAATATTCTTAGACCTTTGCAATTTCTATTGAAGGTTGATGTTGGGATTCTCCTGTATTGCATGGGTGTTATAACCCTAAATTTCACCACATATGCTTACCTGGCATCAGGCCAACTCATTTCCCTTCTTTGCCAAAACTCTGTTGAACAACTCTTTGAAAATCCTCTTGTGTAAAGGCCCACGCGCCCTAACCCATTACTGCACACATGTACATGCAGACTGGCTCACAACAGCCCACGTGTACCTACTAAAGCATGAAAAAAGGAAAGTTGTCGACGGAACAAAAAGCTATGGGTGAGTTAACTAAAACTCTCGGCCATGCATGGCCGAGGGTTCGTCCAAAACCCTAGCTCCTTCTAGCATATAAAAGAAGGGGTAGGGGTACCATTTGGAGGAGGAAAAAATATAGCGAAGAAACTTTGCCCATTTACGTATTCCATTGTCCCAACCCTTTAGCCTTTCCTCATGCCAGAGAAGATTTAACACAAAACAGTTGAAGGACAGAAGAAGAGGAGCCCAGGATCAGGTTCAAGGAGCGGTGGCCGGTCTCAGCTATTGTAAGTTGATTCACTTTACGTAATAAAAATAATGCTTTTCCTGTCCCAATTCCTGAGTTGTCTATGATTTGATTAGTTTATGTTCGATTTATAACCCTTGAGTATAGAAGTAGCATGCATGCATAGTTGTTGTTTGTCTTGGGTGCAGGTCATCTTTGGAAGGAGCAACACAAACAAGTAATCAAGTGCAATGGAGGATCGACATCGAACACCAGTAATAAGGTAGGTGATCCTTTCCATGCATTTACTGAGAAAAAGGGATTTAAATCTAGGGATGTAGGTAGAAGGTAGTTTCTATTCGATCAAATCTACATGCAAAGTCTGAACTCTATTTTGATAGTTCATAGGGTGTTTTTCCCAACAACAGAATTGGCGACCGTACTAGGGAGAATACTCTTTAGGGTTTCTGGAATTTTTGTTTAAGTTTTTGGGTAGTTTAAAGACTAGGTTTTATGTTTTTCTTTGCCTGTCTTTTTCGTTCATTTCTGTAAGATCTGAGCTAGCAGGGAGTCTGGTTTTCCATACCAGCTTTCCCTGACTTTTGCTTGACTGTGTTTTTCGGGACACACAGAGGTACACGCAGCCTGCATAAGGCTTGAACGCGTGTACTCGCGCCCTATTCTCTTACAGCCCGCATGTGAACGCTACCTGTAGAGATAGCAGTAGCGTGTAGGAGTTCAGAGAACCTTAAAGGCAGTCCTCCTATTCCTTGTCAGAATCACACATTCTCAGGGGGTTTTCTGGAATTCTGTTTGGGTCTTGTTTGCTAACGATCCTATCTCAGATTGTTTTTTACCTTATTGTTTTTCCTTGCATTATTTGTTTTTCTGTTAAAAAGAGTATCCAAGCCTTCAAGGGATCTTGGTTATCAATACCAGAGGCGCCTTCCTGGTCTGGTCTGTCTATTTTCATATTTTCCTTAGAGTTTAGACATACACGTGGCTTGTACAAGGTCAGCCCACATGTACACGCCCTCTGTCTCTGTTCAGCACGGATTTGCACGTGTGTTGTTTAAGTGACAGTCGCATGCTTGTACAGGCTACTTTTTGTTCAGGGTGGGGCAGTCATCCCCTCCTTTGATAAGAAGTATTCCTCTCAGGTGTTTGAATCTAGGTTTGAATAGTCAGTAGCTTAGGATTCATCTTACCCTTAGCCTGCTTTTTCTCAGTTAATAGTTGACAGAAAAATATAATTTTTTTTTTTTATGGTTTTTAGACAAGCGTGAGAGTCATTGTTTTTACAATTGCCATTGTGTGATTCTTTAATCTGATTCTTTGCGATCTGCGCTTTAAGCCAGAATTTTTTTTCTTGGTTTTTTGCTTGTCGGTATTTTCCCTTTCTTGCTTTACTAGCACTTAAATAATAAAAAAAAAAATCTCTTTTCATATTCTTCTTTGGTTGAAGAGTGTGATTCCACATCATTCACTAGGGAAAATTATTTTATTTCATAAGTTTTTGCAGTTCACTTAGATCATAAGTAGCTCATAGTCGAGTGAAATTCCTTTGAGTTTGCTGTCCAAAATCTTAGAAAAATTAAAAATCTTTCTTTGTGAAAAGTTGTTGAAATTTTGCATTCAGTAAAAGTTTTTTTTGTTTCCAACTTTTTCATTTATTTTTTCTTTCATCTTTTACAAATCATCAGTTTCACCCTCATACCCCTTGACATAATACAAAGACATAAAAGTAATGCTAATTTTAAAATACACTAGACTTTTATGTTTGTAGGGTTCACAAACTAGTTCAGGATTAGGGCCTTGGATTAGGTTTGAGAGGAAACTCTTCAAGGCCATTCAAAAGCAAACATTGGAGTTTGACATAGGGAGTGTCTAAGTCCAGTTTAGTGGAAGTTATCTGGGACCCCTCTCTAACACAAGGGGATAAACACGAGGTCGTGTGCGGAAAGCTAGCGGAGATAACCCCTCCAAAGATGGACCAATCGTAGTGGAGAACACATATAGAGGGCTTGTTTTGGGATTCCGTCGTTTTCATTTGCCACGGGGATTCATGGGTCTTGAATCCGTTTGAGGTCCTTAGTTGTCTTCTGGACCATTTTCTCTCGATACCCTTGATAGGTTTCGGGCTCGATACCCTGCTCATTGTGGTCTACCCAACTTTCGACTGTACTCGCCTGGTGACTGTTCGCGTGCTGGCAACCTAGTTGCCAATCTTTTTAGGGACATACACAGGTGATTGTGGGGGTATACCGTGGTACCTAGGAAAGACATTGGACCACGCTTTGCAGAGTATACCCGGAGGGTGCTTGCGTGTTCAAGTTTCACTTGCACCGGTAAGTTTCTCTAGTGTTGGTTGTTGTAACTGTTCTTCCAAATAGTTTAGTGATTGCTTGTCTTATCTCTTAGGGGCTTATTTTTAGTGTGTGTTACTTTTGAACATTTAGAATACCTTAGAATGTCTTGGATCTTCTCACATAGTGGAGGATCCTGAGCTCCACCGGTCATGAAGGCTTCTTGTCCTGCCGTCGGTTACACTGGAGCCACCCCCGCCACCATTAAGGTGGAAGCTAGACCAACAAGGGTCTTTTGAAGCGACTGGGTTACAAACCTTTGTGCATGAACAACTCCTGGAGGAATGAACCGTTTTGGACCTTGAAGCCACTGCTCTTGGCTCATTTGAAATCCCAACCACTGATATCTTGGCACCATTTATTGTACCAATCCAATTTCATGAACGCCAGACAGTGCCTCTCACAGCAATGGAAACAAATGCTATTACTCCTTCTGGGATTTCGTCAATTCCCATCACAGTTGCCACCACAGGAGAGTCATCTCCTAACCTATCATCGTCGATCCGAGCCACCATGGTCTCGGCCGCAACTAGGTTGCACAGTGGGCCGAACCCGTCTATGGCAGCGACCAACCCCCTTCATACCTAGTGCGACAGGCCCTCTATTCTCATACGGTATGCCTAGTTCAGGTACAAGTCCTGTACTAACCTACTCCACTTTACGGACTTTGGGTCTGGGGGCAGGGAGCTCTAACACTCCTCTGCAAGGTCACCTTGGGGGCACTTCTATCCCTTTTAATGCTTTTCCTTACGCAGGAGGTCATATCCCTCCTTCGTCCCCTTCACTTGGTGGTCCGCATTAGCAATCCGCCGAGCAACCTACACATAATAGTTTATTTGGAGCCGGGAGTCAGGGACCACCTGTGCACAATATGCCGGTAGGTTCGACACTGTTTTCTTGGAACGAAACATTTGGTAACAACACTTTCTCGTCAGCTGCTTTCCCGTCTGGGGGAAACCCCATTTTTGGACAATCTACTCCTGCACAGGGTACTATTCCTGCACAGGGGGCACACATAGCAGGACCTTGGAATTCAGGACAAGGATCTGTTCCCTCCTCCGGAATATCATTCTGGGGTAATTCTTTCAACAGTCAATGGAACCCCGGACAGACTACTATGCCTCTCCCCGCAGGACCGGCATGGGGTAATCCTTCCCAAAGTCCTTTGAATACAATGCATGACCAACACTCTATGTCCTTTTTGGGAAATCAGTCGATGATGTCTCCACAGATGCAAAATCCTTACGCTGGTCAGGGCCATGGTTTCTACCAGAACCTGGGATAGCAGCCAAACTTTTCCTGGCAACCTGGTGCCAGTCAAACTTCGGGACCCTTTTTCCCAGGTTATCAGCAACAACCCAAACTACCATTCCTGGCGAATTTACACTTTCCAGATTTGACAAGGTTGTTGAATGATCCTATTTGTCACGATCCACGTTGGCCTCCTATGTCGACGAAGTTGCCTTCGGACATTCCAAAGTTCGAGGCCAAGCCTAATGAAGATCCAGGTGATCATGTGACTACCTTTCATCTTTGGTGCTCATCTAACTCATTGAAAGATGACTCTGTACTGTTGTGATTGTTTCAACGTACTCTTATTGGGAGTGCTGCGAAATGGTACATCGAGCTCGATTGCTCAAGATACTCTTCTTTTGGCGAACTGATAATGGCCTTCCTTAACCATTTCCAGTTACCTGTGAGATACAATGCTGGCACAGAGCTGCTCGCCAATTTCAAACAGACAACAGTGAACCATATCTCTGATCATTTTCGAGAGTGGAGACACTGGAAGAGTTTAATTAAAGTACTAGTCCCACCAACATTCCTGCTTGAGTGGTTCCTTAAGTCTTTGGTCCCACAGTTATCCAAAGACATCACGACATCCAGAGTTTTCTTCGAAGAAGATGCCATCCTGAGGGCTCAACAGTTTGAGCTCATCTATTCTCAGTCTGGTTTATTATACAACATCTTTCCAGATGCGCCATGTTCGATACTGGATAAAACTAGACAGCGAGCTGGGCCACATGCCGATGGTATTGTTGGTTCAGCCCAAACCAAGTCCGCTGAGCAATTGACAAAATAGTTGCAACAGTTATCCATACAACACACAACGACCAACCAAACTATTGCTTTGGCTGCTCCCCCTACCCAAACGTCGGAAGGACACACCGTGCAGTCGACTAACCCAAAGGCCACCCAGAAGCCTGAAGGGAAGAAAAAACAATGAAAGAAGGGTAAGGGGGATAAAAAACCCACTGATAATGCTGGCAGGGATAACACGAAAAAACAGAAGCCAAGGTATCCATGCAACTTGTGCGCAGAGGACCACCTGACCCATCTTTTTCCTTGACTTGTAGATGCTCAAAAGTTTGTCACACAGCAACAACAAGTAGTGTTGACTAATCCCTTTCAACATGGGCAAAATCTAACTCAAGCCTCTATAAGAAAAGAAAGGGGTAGCCAAGAAACCTGCCCTCCTCCAAACAATCCCTCATCCACGAACGTATATATGGTTAGGGGTGATGCTTTCATATCAACTAGAGCACACGACTAT
>JASDQU011312771.1:4433-15636 GCA_032191745.1 Picea mariana
TGGCAAAAAGAAAGCTAACTTCCATTAAACAAGATTTCATCAAATATGATACATCAAAACCGAAGTAGGCTTTGTTTCATTAGAATCACCAAAAGGTCTTTTACATCCACCATTCCAACCTCTACAATGACTTCTAATACTTATTTTATATCCTAGGTTGTCAATGACATATTTAAAATTCGAATTCCCCCTCTTGCATAGGATTCTAAGCCTTGGTGATAGGTGGCAAAAGTCAAAGAGACAAGAATAAACAAACTGCTAATTTTTAGGAATTTGTTGGAAGCCATTAATAAATTGTTTCCAACTCATTGCATGATGTATTTAATAGAGATAAATCTTAGTTTTAGGTGTCCCTTGACATCTAATTGATCCATGAGAAGTCATTATAACCCTCCTTGACAGGTGGCAACCTCCCAATAAGGCGAATGTCCAAAAACTATGCAAAACAGAGAATTTGCAGCACATTCTGCAACGCACTGGTGTTTTAATTGTTTATCTCAAATGTCAAACTGGGTCAAGATGAAATTTGGTCAAAAATTAAACAAGGATATCATCTTCCTCCACAAAAAATTTCAGAGAAACCCACATCACCTTTTTGGATTTATGATCAAAACTGTAAAAGCAACTGTTATAGGAAATGAGTTCGCAACAAATTTCATAACGCATGTCTCAGTTCGTAGCACCTATCCCAGTTCGCAACGCCAAAGGAAAATAAAGTAGCCAAACCATTTATTGACCTTCAAACAAGACACAAATTCTCATGGAGTACCTGATGACCCTGAGTTTGATGTTGATAATTTTAAATTTGCATGAGGATTCCTACAACCTATCCAACCTACAACCCTCTTCTTCCACCAGTTCTCAATGCTAGTTCATAGCACCAAATCAAACATAGCTTGCACACTTTGAGGAGGATATTAGTTGATGGTATGACATAATCCCTAGACAAGTGCTTAAATTGTAGGCTCTAAAAACCATAAATCCTCCTTTACATGATCAATCTTATGTGTTAACACATTCAACTCTCCATCATAAGTAGGAAAATCAAACTTTACATCTAGCTTTAACAAAGGAAAATCATGAGAATGAGAAGACTTCTTAGAATGTTTCTTCCTCTTATGAGAATAATGTTTTCTTCCATTGGAAGAATATGATGATGAGGATGACGATGATGATGATGATGATGATGATGATGATGATGGGGACGAAGGAGGCTATGTAGGTTCTTCACCTTCTCCTTCTTCTTCAGCTTTTACCATTGTTTCAACTAAACCACCTTCATTTTGATGAGGAGTTTTTCTTCATCTTTCTAGGTCTTCCTACAATTACTTAATCATAGTTGTCATCTCAAGGAACATTTTTCAAAATTCCTTATTAGCCTCAGAAAGAACATCTTCATGCTCAATTTCTTTCCTTCGAGTGAAGCTCCTTGAACCAATTTCAGGATTATAACTTGCAAGCTTGCCTTCACCTTGCTCGGATTTGGACCTTGTAAGCATTCACTTGCAAATACATGTCAAACCCAACTCTGATACCACATGATCTGAAAATACCAAACGATTTATGATACCAATGTGATCTGAAATATCATCAAACTCTAATACCAATTCAACCTAAAAATCCTTAGATGTAAATTAGTTCATACATACACATTAACATCTGACTAGATTTGAGAAATTGAAGATCGAATCGACTATTTGCAAAATATCATGTGAAAACACTTGTTTATCCATAAAACTTCATTAACTGATGAATATGACTTGCAGGAATAATAAGTGCCAAAATAGAGAGAAAAGACTGCTCTATTAATGCTCAAAATTACAATAAATGGTATTTACAAATGTCAAATTATGAAGACACCCTTCAAGTCGACTACTCCAACCGAGAAATAGAGGTCATTATTAAAATCCTCATGAAATTATTAGAAGAATGAGTATAAAATCAACTATATTCTAAACAGGTGCTAGGAAATCCCTTTTTGCATGTATAACGAGACTATGGGTCTCATAAATGTCAAATTAAACTAATAGTTCCATATACAACACTTCTATACAAATATAACATTACCATCATGATCCTCTTGAAAATTTGAGAAAAATGAGTATAAACACCCTATACCTTTCTCAAAGAACTCAATGGCATGCAAAATGAGGCAAATCAAAACCAAGAACACCTCTTGCATGCAAAATGAGGAAATATGAACTTGGAACAAACTTCTATACATGCATTCCAATGTGCATGGATTCCCATGAGGGAACATATCTCGAAGTGGTATGGATCTCAAGGTACGGACTGCATAGAAGTGCATGCAAGAGATTGCCTAAGTTTTGGCATTGTCTCGTTTTACGTTCCATAAGGAATTTTGTCTGGATGTAGTCAAGTTTATACTTATTGGATTCACTTTTCTGCAAGGATCATGAATTTGATTTTTTTTTGTGATTTGAGGACATTTGTAAAAGTCTTATTTCGGATTGTCATTAATGAGCTTGTAATGCATTGTTTTGCGTGCCGAAGAGGATAAAATTGAGCCTGTTCGGAATATGGTCAATATTATACTCATTTTTTATGATTTTTTGCGATGATTTCAATGGTAAACTTTGTTTTTGCATTTTAATAGTGGATTTTTTTAGTGTCCTCAAGATTGGATTTGTAAGTCTAATTTCATTGTAATTTTGACATTTTGGGATGATGAAAAGCAGTCACATTGTTTGAAGGGAATTCAGAGATGAAGTAATGTGTTATCAATATTGTATAATTTGAGTTATGTTATTTTATGATGTGTTATCTCATTATACTTCAAGTTATTCATCAATATTAATGAAGTTTATGGACAAGTAAGCATATTCACATGTGTTTTTTCAAATATTCAAGCGATCATTTATATTATGAATCCGATCGAATGTTTATGTGTATTTAAGAGTTATTTTTACATATAAGGATTTTTTAGATCATTGTTGCAGTGTTCTTTCAAAAAAAGGTGAAAATGAATATTAATAATAAATATTTTGAATGGGAATAAAGAATTGGTTGAAAACAATTTGCAACTCTCTTAAAGTGACTACCTGAAAGCTTAACAAAATATGGATTTCAAGCTTTATATAGTATGTTAAGCCATTCCATGAAGAACTCTACTTAGTTGGTTTTATTTTTTCGGATTTAAAAAATTGTGTGGCTCCATGGAATCATCCCATTCCAAGAAGAATTTTTTATTGATTCCATGGAGCCATGCAATTTTATAAATCCCCAAAAAGAAAACCAACTCAATGGCATTTGATAATGTCTGCACAATTAATTTGCCTCCCAATGTCTAGAGTTCAATTGTGAAGAAGATAAAAAACTACAACTACAAAACCTATCAAAGCAATATGATGTGTTCAATGAACAGATGGGACTACCTCCAATGCCAATGATCATGCATAAAATTGACCTATTGAATAAATATTACAAGGACAAATAAATTCATCACAAAAGTTCAAGGTTGGCCAAATAAATTTTCCATAACAGTTCAAGGTTGGCCAAATAAATTTGCCAATGTGGATTTCAAGTTTCAAGTTTAAGAGCAAAGTTAACATCTGATTAAATCAAAATATATGTCATGAATTTCCATTGACAGAATTGAAACATGACATACATTGAATCGGAATGAAGAATGGACATACATTGAATTAGGTTCAAAATATCCGAACAACAAAGTGAGTATAATTATTTGGGCCCAACAAACAATATGGAATTTCCATTGACAGAATCGAAACATGAAATACATTGAATTAGAATGAAGAATGGACATACATTGAATCAGGTGGAACATATCCAAAAGGTAGGTAATCACTCAATAGATGGTTTCGCTAATCTTGCAACTGATCTAGAATGGGGAAAGAATTAATCTCCTAGTGTTTCAAATTTCTAGTTGAAATTTGATTCAACTGAAACTCTTCTAGCATCAGGCTTAATTCCCTTACCTATTCTCTTAGAGAAAAATGGATCATGGAACTCCTTGTTGGAAACATCCAACTAAGTCTCTAACGGACTTGAAGGAGACATTCATTGATACAGATGGATGTCAATGGCCTCCCACCTATTCCAACTAGCTCATTTTGGAAGTTTTCCAATTTGGTAGTTATTTCCTATATTTTGGGTCCCCAACTTCCAGGGTCGTTTTGAGGCCCTAAAAAACATTTTAAGGGTTCGCCACAGTCAAACTAATCATAGAGATAGTTTCTGGCGACAACATGTGCATTCCTTGGATAGACCTTTCCAACGAGCTATTGTGCGCCTAAAACGGAGATCGTATGCAAATGTTACGACCTTAGGAAGTTGATGTACTAACTTACCCCAACGGGGCTCACATGAATTTTGGCGCTTCATCTCCTAGGGTTAGGTTTTTGGATGTCTAGGGTTTTGGAATTCATGCTTATTATAAAAAGGCATTCAAAGCCTCCTTGTACTCATCTTCTTGAAAATGAGCGCATTCGTCACATCTCTTCTCATAGATAAGCCTCCACCATTCCAGCAATCTTGTTTTCCGCTACATTTCACAGTTTTATCTTATTTCCTTATTGAATATAAACTAGTTTTGTTGTATCTATGTTATTCTGTGTTAAGCATATTTTAATAATAATCTATATTCATTTCGTTCTACTCATAAAATTTGGATCAGTGGTATCAGAGTCATCTGCTCCTTGTCCTTCTTAGTGCATGTCCCCAACGAGGTCAGGGTAAAAAGAATTGGGTATCGAGCTTGTTTCTCTTGAGGAAAAAATCTCTCGCATGCCCAAGTGACCTCTCATGGCGGGAGAAAATAAATACAACATGATATGAGATCCTTTCAAATGTTTCTTGAAGATTCCCTCATGCAACAGAGGAACGAGAAGATGGATATTTTTGCGCAAATCCTTCGGTGGCTACCAACAGACAATGCATCTTCCTCAAGCGAAGGCATTGCCCCCTTCAGGGTAAAAATCAACATTGATATTCCTATATTTGAAGGTCATATAGACGCAGATGTTGTAGGCAAATAGTTCAATCTACTAGAAGGGTATTTCTCTGTCCATAACTTTTCAAATAGAGAAAATATTACTTTTTCACTCCTCAAATTCGTTTCCCATGTTAAAGATTGGTGGGAAATGTTCTGTGAGAAAAAGGAAACAGAGGAACCCTCATTATTTACAGTCACGGTCACCTGGGATTCCTTTAGGGATTCTATTAAGGAACAATACTATTCTGTCGGAAGTTATGACGACCTGTATACAAAATGGACCACCCTACGGTAGGAAAGAGACCAAGAAGTGCCTAAGTTTACAAATATCTTCCATACCTTGCACACCAAGTTGGGTATCAAATATTTTGAGTGACATATGGTGCTCAAGTATCGCAGTGGTCTGCATATATATATATCCATACATAAATGGAGTTTCTGGACATCGTGTCCTTGGGCGTGGCCTATCGATATGTCGTCAAAATTGAGCAGAAGCTTAAACAAAATACACGACAATTTGGGCCTGGGAACCCCTCACAGCAAAAGAAAGGAAAGCGTAGCCCCAACCCATAGAACAAAGGATAGAGAAAATATGGACAACCTCAGGACAACTATTCCAAGTCATAAGCAAAGAAGGATACCAGAAAGACAAAGAAAGACACTAGGAAGTGGTGGGACTTCCATAAGAGCCCCTGGCATAACATTGTTGGTTGTCACTCAAAGCAGTCATTGGTGGTTGAGGTGAAAGCCTCTGAATCATATGTGTTTTTCGACTTTGATTCAAAACTAGAAAGGGGGAGATGGATCATTGACGTGGAACCTAGGTCTATCGTTTCTACCACCAAGATCCATCCAGTGAACCAAACGAGCTAGAGTAAGGTGAGTTCTTTTTTCATTCACAGATGTGGGTGAAGGGTACCCCAATGCACTTCATCGTTGATAATGGTATCCAGAAGAACCTTATCTCAGCAGAGGTTTTCAAGAATCTAGCCCTACCGACAACACCGCACCCACATCCCTACACCATTGGGTGGCTCGACCAAGGAAGCAATCTCCATGTCAGCCAACAGTGTTGCATGTTGTACGACATCAAGCCCTTCAAATATGATGTGTTTTTTGATGTTTCTCCTCTTGAAGTTTGTAATGATATTTTGGGCAACCCGTATTTATGGAAACATCATGTTGTTTATGAGTCTAGGCCTCACAATGTTATTATTACTTTGAACAAGAAATTGTATAGGATACCTGAGGTAGTCCTACCTAGTGCTATTTCCTTGATCTCTACTAAGCAATGCAGGAAGGTCATCTCTCAGAACGAGAAGTTTATCTTCTTTGTGATTCTCTCTCAGAGTGAGTGAAATATCATAGCCACATCCAAGGCCTCTGTGTCCTACCTCTCCACACAGTAGAAACAAGTGTATAAGTTCATGGAAGAATACTTAGATATCTTCTCCACACCTACCTGGGTACCTCTACACTATTAGGTCAAGCATCCCATCGATCTAACCTCCAATGCACTGCTTCCTAATGGTCCAGCCTACTGTCACTCTCTGTTAGAGAATGAGGAGATCAAGTAATAGATCCAAGAACTTCTCCAAAAGGGGCACATCTATCCAATCTCATCACCTAGTGGGAGCCCAATCGTGCTGGTGAAGAAGAAATATGAGACCTGGTGACTCTGCATCGATTATGTAGCCCTGAATAAAATCATAGTCAGGAACCATTACCTAATTCCTCGAATTGATGACCTCCTTTATCAGCTCATGGGGGCCAAGTACTTTAGTAAGATTGATTTGAAGTCTGGCTACCACTAGGTCCCTATAGAATAGACAGATGTATGGAAGATCACCTTCAAGTCAAAATAAGGTCTTTTTGAATGGTTTTTCATGCCCTTTGGTTTGAAAAATTCTCCAACAAATTTCATGAGGATGATGGATGATATATTGCGACCATTCACCAATAATTTTGTAGTGGTGTATTTGGATGACATCCTCATCTATAGAAAGACTTGGGAGGAACACTTGCAGCATATTCAGCAGGTTCTACACACCCTCTGGCAACATAAGCTATATGCCAAGTTGGAAAAATTCTCCTTCGGCATGGACAAGGTCCATTACCTAGGATACATTGTTGATCAACATGGTGTACATATGGATCCATCCAAGATCTAGGTCATCCGGGATTGGCCAGCCCCAACCAAACTCACTGAGATTTAGAGATTCTTGTGCCTTGCCAATTTCTATCGTAGGTTCATGTTGGGATTCTCCCATATTGCATGGGCCCTCAACCAAGGAACCAAGGGTGGTGGTAAGGAAAAAATTGTGTGGGGCCTATCCCAACAAAAAACATTCGATGATTTGAAGAAAATCATGCTATCATCCCCATTACTTTCATTACCAGACCTGCAACATCCCTTTGAGATCAAGACAAACACTTCACACTATGTTGTGGGCATTGTTCTCACTCAGCATGGCCACCCTGTGGCCTATCATAGTGATACATTGTCAGATGTTGTTCGTAAGTACCCTACTTATGACAGATAAATGTACTCTATTATGCAACCCTTCCACCAGTGGAGACATTACATTCTTGGAAAGGAGATAGTAATCCACTCTAATCATAAGCCACTGTAGTTCATGTAGACACAAGGAAAATTGTAGAATGACATCCATCAGAAGTGGTCCACATAGTTGCAATAGTTCCACCTTGACATCAAGTATGAAATAGGAAGTACCAACCAAGTCATTGATTTCCTCATCCAACCTTCAGTCATGGCACTCACCACAGTGCTAGACTCTTGTGGCCATGAGACCTACGGATGGCCCCACCTCTATGAGATAGACCCTGACTTCGCCACCACCCACCAAATGTTGGGCACAAACTCAATTGTCAATAATTTCCATCTTAAGGACAGGTTGTTGTGTCATATGATCCATCTTTTTGTTCCATCAAGTGAGTGAGAAAAGATGATTTGGGAATCCCCCTAAAGTCGGGTGGCAGGAAACTTCGACATCGAAAAGATAATGGTAGTACTGCAGAAACATTTCTACTAGTTGAAACTTCGACAGGATGTGGGAAAGTATATCAGGTCTCACACTTCCCACTCTATTTCCAAACCAACCACTCGGAAACAGGGCATGTACACCCCTCTTCCTACTCTTGACAGACCATGGGAATCCATCTCAATAGACTACATGTTGGGCCTTCTGTCCACCAAGAGGGGAAATGACTATGTTTTTGTGGTTGTTGATCACTTTTCCAAGATGCCAATTATAGTTGCCTGTAAGAAGAGCATCACAACAGAGGCCATTGCCAAAATCTTCTTTGAATGAGCATGGTTAAATTTTGCAATCCCACAAGCCATTGTCTCATATAGGGACAGTCGGTTCCTTATCACATTCTAGTCAAGCCCCTGGTCATTGCTGGACACCAAGCTCACCAAATCCACTTCTTTCCACCCCTAGACAAACGGCCAAACTGAGGTCGTCAATCGAATGATCGTGCATATCTTGTTCATGTACAATTCCAAGCACCCCTGCACATGTGATAAGAGTATTCCCTATGTTCATCCCCATCGGAAGCTTCTCCCACTCCTTTATGGACCTTACACCATCACCAAGGTTGTGCGTGACAACGCTTTTGAGCTCAACATTCCTCCTTTTCTTGGCATGCACCCAGTGTTCAACGTGACTCTCTTTCGTCCATATTTCCCACTATTATTGGACACCTTAGAGATAGTAGAATAGTTGACACCAACAGAGATCAAGCCTGACTGCATGTAACAGAAATCACGTAATCATATTGTGGACACATAGGTCAATGACACTCGACAACAAAGGATCCAACTTTATCAAGTTGTCAAAGCAGGGCATCTCCTGCACCAAGGCAAGTGGCTCACCCAGAGCCAAATTCAGCAGAAATTTCTTCATCTGATGGGGGAAATAAACGCAATGGATACCATTGATTCCTAAGGGGAGATGATTGATCCAGATGGATGTTGATGGCCTCCCACCTATTCCAACTGGCTCATTTTGGCATTTTTCCAGTTTGGCAGTTTTTCCTAGTTTTTGAGTCCTTGACTTCTAGGGTCGTTTTGAGGCCCTAAATAGCATGTTGACACCCAAAAGTGGAACACAATGTACCTACTTGAAAATGGTTGCAATGCATTATTATTTAATTATATTTAATAATATACTAATAGGTGGGACGTCTTGTGTGACTTGTGTGACTATGATAAAGAGACGACACTTATGTTCTATGTGCTTATGAGTTGGTTGAGATACAAGCTCTACAATTTATTTTCTTTTAAATTCATTGTCGAAATAATTGATCAAATGATGTCAGGGGAGATATGATTAAAAAGGGAATGGTGTTGTCTTTATATAGCTCTCAGAATTATTGTTATGTTGCATTTAGTTTGATGAAGGACCTAAACTTCGTGTTTAAGTTATATGTGTGATATGTTGATTCCATGCTACAAGGATTGTGTGCTTTTGTTAAGAATTGGAAGTAAGGTTGAAACATGGTATCCCTAGAAAGTTCTTGATATATGTCACATTGGAGTTTTAAATGAAGGTTGGCGCATTTGTTAAAGTTTAAGGCTTGGGATATGGTGGTGTATCAATCTTGCATTAAATTGATTTTGGAATTAGTGGGTTGATGTGTTGTATGGTAGCTTGCTCGTACTGGCTATGGATGAATGTATAAGTGTAGATAAAACATGTAGTAAATGCACGTCTCTCTAACCCTCCTCAATCCCACCACCCTAGCCACTTTTCATTTTCTCTTGTTGGTTGTTGTTTCTCCGCTTTGTTCGGTCATGGACGAGGTATATGTTGAGGCAATTATATGGATTGATCTTTACTCAAGCATTTTTAGACTTTACTTAGCTAAATAAAAGTAGACAGAAATATCACCCTATGTTTATAGCCAACAAAAAAAACATCCTAACATCACAAGTATTAATTATGAGTGCTTAGGCTAGTCTTTTATCAACAAAAAGCTTGTTGGAAATTCACTTTTTATGTAATTTTCTGAATATATCAGTTGCTGAAATAAATGTAAGAACAGAAGTAAAAGACACCAAGATGATAGTCAAGACAGATGAGACATAAAGAAATCCTTTATTCCCTTCCAATTCACCAAAGAGTCATTTTCTTTACAAAATCTCATACATAAATCTTGGAAATAGCCTTTGTCAGTCATGAAAACTAAATCACAAACAGACAAGTCTACACAGACTATCAAAGATAGATCAACACCTCTAAAAAACAAGTGTCTGAATGATTTGATTCAGCCCTGAATATTGTTGTCTACAATAAGACCTTGCTATCATAAAAGATAATTAGGCTGTGATGAATATATGAATGAATGAAAACTGAATTATCTCAACATAGAATCAAAGAGCAAACCTTAGCATGCTTCTGCTTCTATCCCCCCTTGTTCCTCCCTTTTCTTTTTCTTTTAACAAATTAGAATTGGTTGAAGTAGTTGAACCAACTCATTAGTTAAGCTAACTAAAGACTCAACTAACTTTAGTTAGGGGGAAAAGTAATAATCATAATAGGGTCATAAATAAATAATAACTAGTAGGTGGGGCCCCTTGTGACTCCCTTTAGTTCATAACAATCATAACAATTATAACATAACCATTAGTTAAGCAAACACACCTCCTTGTGCCTCCCCTCAACATATTTACTTTTGGCAATTTTATCTCATGAAAATTTGAAAATATTTCAAAATAATACTCATATATCCAAAATAAAACATGTTGTCCAAAATCCATGAAGTCAACTATCATAAAACAATAGATAACATAAAATTCAAAAGCCATATTTYCCAGTCTGTGATGCAACCCTTCCTTGGTTGTTGATGTCACCTCTTGATTTTCCTGAATTTTCCTTAGGCTGGGCAGGGCCTTTAGGCTTTATATCACTAATCATGTGGGAACAATCATCCCTCAAATGCATCCATGAAGACACGGATTTATCAGAGTCATTGGAGGGTGAGGAAGGGGCAACAATGGATTTTCTTTTATCAAATTCATAGTGGGCTTCAATCTTCAATATCTTGCTAGCATGGGAGGATTGCACTGGCGAGTGGTTAGGGGCATCTTGGCCAATGGGGTTCAAAGGTGGAGGAGTAGGAAAAATCAAGTTGGGCTAGCCGCGATGTTGGGAGACTGTCGGGTGGACAATCTCCTTCCATCCATCATTTTCAGGGATCTCA
>JASDQU011312773.1:12896-24854 GCA_032191745.1 Picea mariana
TCTCCTCGTCGTCCACAGATATCCATCCATTCATTCCAATGGAAAAACTCTTCTGAGGGGTTTTCGGGGCTGAGATTGAAGCGCGCGCAAGGTTCTTACCTGACTGTCGAAATTACTGTGCTCTGTGAGCGTATGGCTGTGAATAGAATGTGAGCGTATGGCTATGAATAGAATGTGAGCGTATGTATTTGAATAGAAACTGATCAGATGAGAACAGTCCTTTGCCGAATTGAAAATTCTTGTAAAAGGCGTTATCGAATTGACACCACTGTCTGAGCTCGGAAAACTAGTCAATGAAACTATAAGCAATGAGACCACTGCCCTAAAGGCAGGGACTTGCTGCTCTGCAGCCCGGCTTGTTTATTTAAGTGATAACCAAGAATGTATATGATGGTTAGACTTAGACCTATTGTATCTTGGAGATTCACATTAGAAGTGAGACATAATGAAGAGGAGAGTTTAATGATCTAGTGTTAACTAAGTTAGCATTATAGTGCACGCATCAATCAATATAAAAGTAGAGTTTAACCATTTACTTGGTGTTTATTTTATTAATAAATAGAACTTCGATTATTGAAAATGTTTATTGATAAAATAGTAATTTGTTAAAAATCACATAAGTTTAATTGTGATAGTGAAGTGATTACTAGATTTACGGGTGGTATTTATGATAGGTTCATCCATAACTTTCAAGGAAAAAAATAACTTAAATACTTTTCAAAGAAAGGCAATTCCAGAAGGAAAAAAATAACTTAAATACTTTTCAAGGAAAGACAATTCTAGAAACAATGTAGCAAAGTCTTTAGAAATGTTTCAAGGATTATCCAATTTAGCAACAAACAAACAAAAAAAAAGAGTACTCAAAGTTATGGTAATTGTTAACTTCATGATTATTATAATGATGTTTCATTATCAAAATCTTCCTCCGAACCCTCAACTAGGATCTATTAATGAGAGCTTGTAATGGGAGAGAATTATGATTCCTTATCAATTTTTCATGTCTATCACAACATCAACAAGAAATTGGTTAGCCAAGCTAATATAGGAGTATGATTAAGAGAAGGGGTGGTGATAAAAAAAATATTGGAACATAATCAACACGGTTAGCCAAGCTAATATAAAAGTATGATTAAGAGAAGGGGTGGTGATAAAAAAAATAGTGAAACATAATCAACACTTCCACTTGTGCCCCTTCCCCTGTCTCATGAATATTCAATGCACATCATATTGCATGCACTCAAAGGGATAAGAATAGCCATCTATCACCATCCTAATGTATACAATCCATCCTTGAAAAGCATATACTAATCTATGAGTGGTACAATATCAAATTGAGCTCTTGCGTGTAGGATGGAATAGCAATCCATCCTTGAAAAGCATAGACTAATCTATGAGTGGTACAATATCAAATTGAGCTCTTGCGTGTAGGATGGAATAGCAATTTAGAGTGTTAATTCTAAAATGGATAGCTCCAAACAAACATTGTGCATTTGAAGAAGAATATTAATATGCACCCATATTATTTGTGCTTAACTTACTTGGGTATTGTTTTAATAAAAAAAATTCTAAAGATAAAGAGGTATCATGGTGCATTGTTCCTATGAGAATCAATATTTCCTTCTATGCAATCTAAAATATCTAAACAAAGGATTAAGGATAGTGTGAGAAAAGTATAGAAAAAAACCAATGAAAATATGACATATTCATCATTATAATGGAATTAGATGGAAGGAAGAATTTGAAAAGAAAATGAATGAGCATAATAAAATTAAGGACCATTACAATATTGACATTGGAGAATTCATCTCAAGTTTGCATAAGTGGGAGGAGGAGTCTTAGACCGTCATGGTAGTGATGTGGGGTAAGCAAATACAAATGACTTTTAACATTGCATTAGAGAAGGTATAAAAAAACGAAAAATGCTTTGATTTTGAAATGAAAATTATATTACCTAGCATGGCAGGGATTAATAAAAAATAGATAGGGTGGATTTTCAATAAGGTGTTTCTGTTTTGTTAGTCTTTGTCTTGAAGATTGTAGTGATCTCCTTGGGTGACCATTCTCTCTATACAAATCTTGCTCACATATATGTGAGCATGGTAGTGATGTGGGGTAAGCAAATACAAATGACTTTTAACATTGCATTAATACAATCTTTGTTGGAAGTGCATAATGATCCATATAAATCTCCACATTGCATTCATGGCCTCTCCTCATCCAAGTCATATGGATATCCCTATGGAATTTTCATCTTCTAACCCACCTACTCCACATTGCATTCATGGCCTCTCCTCATCCAAGTCATATGGATATCCCTATGGAATTTTCATCTTCTAACCCACCTAGAACTTTTATGGAGCATGTTGTTGTTCACTCATTTTAACTTTGCTCGAATCCCAAGTACCCATTGAGTTGCATCTATTCCCATGATTTTGGACTTTAAAGATTGATATACACAAAAGGACCATGAAGTAGATGCCCTCTCTATACAAATTTGATATTCTCTATTTTTAAAATACTTTATTATATTTCTGTACTTACTAAGATGGGTTGTATGGAAAATCACTTAGAGCATCCTTTTTAGGTGTTTTAAAATTAATTGGTATATTTATAAATTATACAGATTTGCGGTACTAGAAAAACTTGGAGCATGGTTTCATATCATACTCTATTTTGTAACATTTTTTAATTATATAATTAACTCTCGTTTTTTATAATTAAAATACTTATTCATTATTATTAAAAATATTAATTAATTTTTATTAAAATATTATAAAAATGACATATAATCCTTTCATTGGTAAGAAACCTGTAAAATATTTTCTTGGTCACTTGTAGAATGGATGACGTGATTGTTGGTCAAATCTAGGTAGGTATCATACTACCAACGAAGGTCAATTACTTTGATGATAAAGGAATATCCAACGAAGGTAAATTACTTTGATGATAAAGGAATATTCGTTTCTTTACTTTTTAGTAGGAAAAAAATAATGACCATAATACATGCAGTTATCATACTTTTGCTTGGGTTTACTAGTTTTGTTTATTTAGTGAAGCTAACATGTTTAAATATCATGGTCTTTTTATTATTATAAAATTTATTAATTTATTTTTGAAAATTTATTTATAGTTTATTTTTAAATTTATTGAAATTAATGGTAACAATAATGAGTTATTATTGAATTATTAATGTTTTGTTTTTAAGTTAATTAAATTATTTATGATTAGTGTATTTTAGCAGTCAAATTATTTCATATAATAGTCAAATTATTTAATGTAAAAAATCTATTATATATTAATTTAATGTTGGTATAACTTAATTGTAATCTTAAAATTAGAATATTAATAATAAATTATAACTAAAAATTGATTCATTCAATACATTACATGATAAAAAAAAAACATTTATTAGAATACTCTACTCTTCCTTAACACCTTTTAAAAAAACTCATTTTTTTTGGACATTAAATTTTAACTCGATTTTTATGAACATGAAGTCAAAGAAACATTAAATTTTAACTCAATTTTTATTTTTTATGGACATGAAGTCAAAGAAATTGAAAGCTAAAAAAAATCTAACTTGATATTGTTGATACTTTCTAATAGGTATTACATAAAGTTTGGCATGATATTTTTTTAGTATGCAACCATTTTGGATGGATATAGAGAGATATTAATCCAAAATGATTGTAATAATAATAATAATCTATTTTTAAGGTCACGGCTAAGCCAGCACACCAAATTGGTGTATTTTTTTAGTATGCAACCATTTTGGATGGACATAGAAAGATATTAATCCAAAATGATAATAATAATAATAATAATAATCTATTTTTAAGGTCACTGCCAAGCCAACACACCAAATTGGTATATATATAGAAAGATAAAGATAAAACTTCTTTTATATATAAAGTCAAGAGTGTCACAAAATAAAAATAAAAAAATAATAATTAAAAAATATAAAATTTCAAATTTCAAATCTATTTTAAATAGTTTATTTAAATTTATCCTAATTTCTATGTGAGATGTAAACTTTGTGTATTTGCATCCTAAAACATACTAAGTTTGTATCTCAAAAGGTTTAATATTTAGGATTAAGATATATTTATCTTACATTGAAATTAAAATAACTTTTAGTTTGTAAAATCATCTTGAAAGGAAGAAGAATAAATTTCATAATCATAGAAACAATTTCAAGACTTTCCATAAGATTAGCATATTGCACTAGTGTTTCACAAAGATAACCACACACTAAGTCATATAAAGAATATGAAATTTAGTTATGTTGAGTAGTTTTTATTATTTTTTAATACACATTGGTAAATGTGTATTAAACACAAAGGATGAAGTTGAGACTTACATTAGTGATATACAAAACTAAAAACATGCCATGATGATGTTGTTCATAAACCTATAAGTGGATCAAAGTCCACCCTCGTGTCTTTCAAATTTTTAAAATTTAGGATTATGCTCTACAACTGCATGACCTCTAGGGTTTCTTTGCATCGATATTGGGTTTCATATTCTCCATGGCTTCGATTGGAGGAGGGAGCGGTGCTCCCTCCTACAACCATATTCTGGTCAATCATCTAAATGGCTCATGAGACACCTCCTCCTCTCATCTGAATAGCGCCCAAAACACCAATACCCTGCTTGGCTCTGAGAAATGAAAATAGTTGGCTTATGGATATCAACTTTTGACATCAGATCAATGAAAGAAAGAAACTCCTTTTCACATCTCCACAACTAGTTGCATACCCAACGCTTCCGAAAATACAAAATATGAAGTGAGAACGGAAAAAATTGGAAGCTATGTCCAATACATGTAGGAACATGCCTTCATAGTGAAATTTGTGGGCATCTGGCCAAAAACAAATCCCTCATTTGGTGGATAAAAACAACCTGGAAACCCAAGGGCCACATTGACCTCAAGCTAGGTTCAAAGGGTTTCTTCACTTCGATTTTTTCAAACTTAGAAGACCATGATAAGGTTTTTGAAAATGCCACTTTCTTCTTCAACTCTGTAGGTCTTCACTTCAGACCCTAAATAGATAAATTATCCCCTGGAAAAGAAGATTTCACTTTAAATGCATCGGTCTATATTTTTCTCTACTCTCTACCTCATGAATTTTGGGATGAGGAAATCCTATAAGGCATCAATGATAATCTAGGTATCTTTGTCAAGACATCGAAAATCATGAATAAAGGCCACTACATAGCTTATGCTCGGATATGTGTATACATGAATCTCACCAAGGCTCTCACAAACTCAATCAACCTCTACTACCAGAAAAGTGAGTGGGTTCAAAACCTATATTATGAGCATATCCCCTTTCGATGGAGACATTATCATGAACATGGCCATCTCTTCATAGATTTTTGATTCAATGCTCAATCTACCACCCATCATTCCTCTTTCACATATGATGTCGAGGGTTTCGAACAAGTTTCTTCTAGGAAAAAAATATAGAAGAAAATGCAACCCACAATCATCTACCAAGGGCTTCAACACACAAAAATCCTTTGAAACCCTATCTCAAATAGAATATGGGGAACCAACTCAAGGACAATAAGAAACTCTACAATATATCATTCCTTCAGAAGCATTACCACCAGATGAAAAAGATAAGAGACACAAAACAATGGGATAGGAAGCAACATCCAACCAAGAAGGTGAAGAGGAAATGTAGGAAGCCCCACATGAACACCTAGATTCTGATGAAGGGCGCAAGGACATGGACCTTGGAGATATTAATCTAAATTCCATAGAAACAACTTGTAAGCGAAAATATCTGAAATAAATCCATGAACAACAAGTTCATCTCCTGAAATATGCTTTGGTGTGCAATCAAATCCTCAACAAACCAAAAAATCAAGGTATGATCATATTTCCTTATTTAGGCATCAAACCCTCCTCTTTGTTGCAATCGAAAAATCCTAGAGAAGAGAAGAAGAGAGGCAGGCGCACCAACAAACAACTCCTCAAATATCTGGGTGAATTTATAGTAACTCGGGTCATATATCCTTGATTACTGATAAGTTTTTTCCCACCACCCCTAGTTCCTCATGAAAATAATCTCTTGGAACATAAGGGGCCTCAATGGTAAAACCAAACATAGGCTCCTAAAAAATATTACAAGAAAATCCTTCTATTATAATGACTCAAGAAACTAAATGCCCCCATAACCTTCTTTAATACATAGCCTCTTGTATCTTGCTAGGCTCCCAAGCTATATCACTAGATGCACAGGGATCTATAGGCGGTTTACAACTTCTCTAGAATCCCACTGAAATCACACTATCTAAATTATTTTCCACCAATCATTCACTTTCCACGCAATTCCAATTGGTAGGTTCCTCCATGGTTGGATTCCTTAGCAATGTTTATGACCAAACCTCTCTTTCTGATAAAACCACTTTTTTGAATGCCCTACAACTTCTACGACCATTGAAACTACATAATAATTGGCTCATCCAGGGGGAATTCAACGTTATTACCTCCCTTTGAGAAAATAAAGGAGGTTTAATACAAATGGAACATGATTCCAAAACCTTTATGGACACCATAAAATCCCTCAACCTAGTGGACTTGGAAAATGATAATGACAGCTTCACTTGGAGCAATCGAAGGAGAGGTCAACATCATATTGCATCTTGTCTCGACCATTTTCTAGCCTCTGAATCAATATTTCTTGCAAATCTCCACCTTCTTACTACCATTCTCCCTTATGGAGGTTCCAACCATTGGCACATAATGCTCAACCTTGACCTGCATGGAATTCCTCTCAATCGACCTTTCCATTTTTAAATCTTCTGGTTGACTCAACCTAACTTCCAAATGAACATCAAAACCTAGTGGTTAGATTTAAATCCCAATTCTAGATATCCTATGCACATATTTCAATATCAACTCAAGTATATTAAGCATAAACTAAGGATCTAGAATAAGGAAGAATTTGGAAAAATATTTCAAGAGAAAAAATGAATTGCAACACGAATGGAACATATCTAACAAGCCATGATCCACGATGGCAGAATAAAATTTTTTATTAAGGAGGAAGAGCGTCTTCAATCCCAATTCAATGAGCATGGGAATTAGGTGTAACTTCTATGGAAGCAGAAATCATGAATCCACTAGCTCAAAGAAATGGAAAAATTCAAAATTATCCATAGGTCAATGATACAACGTAGGTATCACAACTGTATCTTCACTATAAAAGAAAGACAAGGAAATAGTCTAACACAGGACGACGACATTGAACATGAATTGATCAATTAATTCAAGGATCTCCTCACAGATCCATCAAAGGATTGTAGACCTTCCATCCAAAAAATAACTCAGCATATACCATCCTTAGTTTCTTATGAGCACAATTATTCCCTCATGTGACCCATCTCCATTGAAGAAGTCGAGCAAGTAGTGTTTGATATGCTAAAGAAAAAATCACCAGGCTCAAATGGGTTCACCACAGACTTCTATTAAGCCTGTTGATCACTCTTAAAATGGGATATCTAGGTTGTGGTGGAAGAATCTCGACTCCACTTCAATGTTATCCCTTCTCTCAACACAACCTTCCTTATCATTATTTTGAAGGAAGACAAAGCGGAATACCCCAACGAATTCCTCCCCATATCTTTTTTCAATGTAATCTTTAAAATTGTGACCAAGGTTATAGCCAATAGATTCAAACCCCTACTTTCCTCACTCATTTCCCCTAAGCAAATTGGATACATGGAAGGGAGGAAAATCTTAGATGGGATCATCCTTACTCATGAAGTCATCCACTCTCTTAAAACCACTAAAACCCTAGGCATGTTCTTAAAGTTGGATATGTCTAAGACTTTTGACAAACTTAATTGGTAATATATCCAACAAACCCTCCTTGCTTTTGGATTCTCTCAACATTGGATTAAATGGGTTCTCTTTCTCACTTCCTCGTCTTTCTTCTCCATTTTAGTCAATGGGGCCCCTTATTCTACCTTCTATCCCACTCGTGGTATCAAGAAAGAATATCGTCTCTCACCCTTTCTCTTCATCTTGATGGCAGAGGCACTTGGAAGAGATATTAAAGCAGTTGTTGTAAAAAATAAGATGAAAGGACTATGCATTCATAATGAGGAACAACCTGTCTCACACCAACAATTTGTGGATGAAACAATGTTGATGTCCCATCCCACTATAAGAAAATCCAAAGTTATTCAATAGATATTATTATACTTCAAGGAAGCCTCGGGTACAACCATAAATCTTGCTAAATATCAAATATTTTTCTTTAACAATGTCATGGTTGTACAAGTTCACATCTCTCAAATCCTTGGTTTCCAAAGGATCTCTATTCCGTCCAAATATCTCAACACCCCTCTCATTGAAAATGGGCTTAGAAACTCATCTTGGGAGGATCTCCTATTCTGAACGAATAAAAATTTGGCCAATTCGTCCTTCAGAGTGCTCAATGCAGTTGGGCGACTAGTCCTTCTAAAATATGTTCTCGAGACAATGCTCTTATATTTGTTCTTAGCCTTAGCGGCTCCAAATTCAATCTTGAAAGTTGTCTAGAACTTACAAAGAACTTTCCTTTGGGGGGGAGCTTGAAAGGAAAACAAATGCACACTTTTTTCTCAGGATAAAATCTATCTCCCTAAAATCAAAGGAGGTCATGGCATTAGAGATCCTGAAGTCCTCAACTCAGTCCTTGGTGCTAAAATCCGGTGGCGTTGATTAACATAAAAAAGCACTCTCTGGGCCCATCTTTGGTACAAAAAGTATTTCCCTCTTACAGACATTCAAAAATTCATCAGGTTGTCAGGAAATATCACAAGTCCTTCATATGGAACACATCTTGGAAAAAAAATATTATTCATTCCCATTGCTTCTAGGAAATCAGAGACAACAAATCATCTTTATTATGGGATGATGCTTGTCAAAAGCTCCCTCCTATTTGCCAAAAATTGGAAACCATCAATCTGAGAGATAATTTTCAGGAAAAAAATAAGTTGTGGACTCATCAATACTATCTCCCCCCCATTCAACATGACTTATGGAGGACCTAGATCCCCAAAGAGAAATGGCATTGTCTCCCCCCTTAGATGGACTAGAACATCTTTTTGTAGGACCCGTCGAAAAGGAAAATGCACATAAAAACATGGAAACATAGGTTAATATGAGGATACCAATTGACAGGTTGCTTTTCTCTCAAAGATTCATATAATCTTGCCACAAAATGTCATCAAATTCCAATGCAAGATATTTCAATAAAAATTTGGACACAAAAATTATGGTCAAAAGTTTCTTTCTTCCTCTCGTTGCTCAGTTGTGGAAAAACTATTACTTGGTAAAATATTCTTAAACGTGGATTCCAGGGCTCATATTTATGTCACCTCTGCCAAAATGATGAACAGACTATGGAAGATCTACTCAAATCATGTTCTTTCTCATCTTGTCTTTGGGACCAAGGGCTCTCGTCTTTAAAATAATAGATTGGAAAATGGACAACCTCACTGTAACCATAGCTCAATGGAGACCCAATGCCTATTCCAAGCCCATTGCTAACCGTGTCTGGTATCTTCTCCTAGTATTTCTCTTATGTGAGACTTAGAAAGAACAAAACCAATGTAACTTCAAAAACGTCTTCTTAAAGGAAGAAGCGATCTGGTAAAAAATAAACAGGACATCAGAGAAACAACATTAATCTGCAGTTGGTCCCCCCAAGACACTATCATTCTCAAAGGAATCAATATTCATCCCCATACCATCCCTCCCATCCCCATCCATTCTACCCCTGATACCTCCCCTCCCTTATCCTGGTCCCCTCCTCTCGTTGGCTTCCTTAAGACTAACTTTGAAGGTGCCTCCAAAGGAAATCCTGACCCTACTAGTTATGGAGGATCCTTTCGTACCAACTTGGGCCACATCACAAGAATTTATGAAAGTTCCATAGGAATAGAAATAAATAATGTAGACGAGCTACAAGCATTAGAAATTGGTGTAACGATTTCCATCATAGAACATTATCATATGCTCATCATAGAGGGATATTCTCAACTCATCATCTACATGCTTCGTAAATTGCAATTTGTATCTCCTTTAAGAAAAATCACCACCAGTTGGGGATTAACCAATACCTTGAAATTAATCCAAACACTCATATCCAAGTTTGAAGGGATCATCCCCTCACATGTAAAACGATCAACCAATAAAATCGATGATCGACTAGCTAATGCATAATTAAAAGAGAAGACAATCCTATGGACCTAGCCTGGGGACCCTGTACCCCTCTCCCCTCTGCACATTGACCACCTTTCCCTAGCCCAAGCAGACCATGCCCCCCCATATAGGGTGAAAGGGAAGAGATCACACATGGGGTCACCCCCTGATGTTAGCCACCACACATCACCCTTACCTATAGGAATCTACCTCGCCCCACCTACACCCATAGACTCGCCTCATGTAGATTAGACCCTTCTCTGACATATGTAATACCCTCCTCATCACCCTTCATCACTCCTACAATAGCCTTGAATCGATGAAACTCCAATGGTATGTGCATTCGATCTGAATCGTCCTCTATACAATGAAAATTGTTATTACTTCGTCGGTGGACATCATCTCCCTTAATGGTTCTTTCTCCAGCCATTATGAAAACTTATTACATTTATAATCTAGGGCAATGGACAACCTTATCATCCTGATGCTATTTTGGGCTTGCTGTGGCCGCCATGATCCTCCTTTAATCTTCTTTCTGACACCTTCCTCACAACTCTTTGCTTCTAATCTTACTTTCCTTCCCAATCATTTCAAATATTCACCTCTCCATTTCTTTCCTACCATGGCCAGAGGTGGACTCTCCTGTCACTCTAAGGGGGTTACTCTCAGCTCACCAGAGGTCGCTCTAGATCTTGTCTCATCTCTGTTGCTAAAAACTCTGCAAAGGCTTATCAATCCCATACCCCCGAAAACAATATCAAGACTAAAATAGATCTCACTGAGGTTGATGTCTAAGTCCTGAGGCATTTTGTCTCAGATGAAGAAGTTCTCCATTTCACATGCTCATGGGTTATGGACAATGGAAACACTTGGGAACACATAGCTCAATACTTGAAAACAATCGATATATATTGGCACTTAAATTTATTGTTGGGTCTCATTCTTTCTTAAAGACAATGAAGCTAAACAAGAAATTATGTTGCAGCTCGACGAAGGCAAAACGCAAATTAAGATTGTTGACAACAAGATGAATCTGATGAAAAAATAAATGGTGCGAATGGATCTGATGAATCAGGTTCCTTCTTCTAAGGGTCGTCTCGTCACTTAGATTTTAATGTTTTTTAGCACTTTTAGTTTGTTGTCTATTGCAGGAGGTCTGGGCATATATGTTGAAAAGGTGTTGTCATTGATGTCAAGGTGGACATGGTGCTCTCCTTCATGTTGGCATTGTGTAGTATGCTCAAGAAGACAGTAGGAAGACTTTGTTTTAATAATGATGAAGGATTTTCAAAAGAAGTGCGAGGACACATAGAAAGGATTAAGTATATGTTCAAATTAATGACGAGGAAGGACAAAGAGTGCATGAGCTGGAGTCAAAATCATAAGGCAAATAAATTTTGAGCATGGAAGAAATAGCAGGGAAAAATCTCATGTTCATATATCCCATATTCATTAGGAAAATCATATTCGAAGGGTTTATATTACAAAATGAGACGAACAAAGTTCACTCACACAAGAATAATCCAAAATATTTGGAATATAACAAAGTAATCCATGTAGGACTATAAATAAAATGAATAGATAAGATATAATGAGATAGATAAGATAGATGATTACAATTGAGAATGAGGGCTCGTTTATATACCCACGCAGGGGTGCCCTTTACCAATAGTCATGTCCTTTGAGACATGACCTTTCATTATTAATAATTATTATTTATTAATTATTATGTTATGAATATCTATGATATATGT
>JASDQU011312773.1:24954-36129 GCA_032191745.1 Picea mariana
AAAAAAGAAGGGGTTTAGAAAAGAGACAAATGATTTTTTTTTTTATATGTTTGTAAATGGTTTTATTTTATTTTTAATTTATTTGGAAATAAAATGTATCTTTTTCTTTTAAATTTGTAGCGGTTTTATCTTTCTTTTTTCTTTTTTTTGGTTGTTGTGATGGCCAAAGGCTTGATTGATGGTCAAAGACCAGGGGATCAGAGAAACTCTGATGAAGTATGGTTGGCCAAAAGCCGATTCAGACAAGGTCTGATAAGGAGACTGGCCAAAGGCCGGGATCAGAAAACAAAGCTCTGATACCAAATGAGACGAACAAAGTTCGCTCACACAAGAATAATCCAAAATATTTGGAATATAACAAAGTAATCCATGTAGGACTATAAATAAAATGAATAGATAAGATATAATGAGATAGATAAGATAGATGATTACAATTGAGAATGAGGGCTCGTTTATATACCCACGCAGGGGTGCCCTTTACCAATTGTCATGCCCTTTGAGATATGACCTTTCATTATTAATAATTATTATTTATTAATTATTATGTTATGAATATCTATGATATATGTATATTTATGTTCATAACACAAAAGCTCTTTTATGTCACTTGAAAGTGAACAGAGGAGCTACATAAACTTGTGTGCAAAGTAACCTTTTGGTATGAAGAACAGTGGACACATAGACGATTAGATCCTAATCGTTGATCCTCTAATATCATTAGCCAAGATCAAAGGTTTTAGGCCTGCGGTGGGAAATAAAAAATGACAAATTCCCAATACATTGCAGAGTGGCATAGAATTAGAAGTATGTATGAATAAATGCAATAGTCCTTCGTCCTGGAGGACCCACGATGAAATCTTGTAAAAATGGTTAAGTATCAAAAATATGTTGAATCATCCATGTCTCAAGAAATGGCTAAGTATGAAGATTGAATTGGTCAGACAGACAAAGCTACAAGAATCATGGAAATTATATAGTTCCATGACCTGCAGTGAAATCTTGAAAAATGACTAAGTGTTGAGATTTCTTGGAGCAGTGAAGAATCAAATGTATGTAAAGAAGTGAGCTTGAACCCATGGATCCACAAAGATACGTTGAAAATATCAAAAAATGACTAAGTGTTAATATATCGTGGAGCAACGGAGAAATGAGTGTGAACCTGTGATCCCATGAACCCGCGATGAAAAGTTGGAAAAACAACTAAGTACCAAGAATTTGATGGAAAGAAAAGTATTGAAAAATGACTAAGTGTTGAGGCTTCACAGAGATAGTAATCACGATGGAATATTGGGAATATGAGAAGAATAAGAGAAAACCCACAGACCCGAGGTAATATCTTGAAGGATTGGCTAAGTATAAATAAATGACTAAGTACCAAGAATGAGAGATCGGATGGCTCAGGAGGCAACCACATGTCAAAGATCTAACGACCTAGAAAATTTCCACGTGTCATAGATCAGATAGTCTAGATGACCCATAGTTAAAATTTTTGAAATGCATCTAAGTGTGGCAAACAAATGAGCGTGACAGAACTTGGGGGTGTAATTTGGAGGTCGTGGAGGTGTGAAGATATGTGGCTTAGACCTGCAAACACATGGTAAGTATTCAAGAAAATTGTCTAAGTATTGGTAAAGGACATATCTACGGTCAAGATCAATCTAATATCTGATCGAATGGTGACTGTGAGCCGAAGATCCATGGTTCCAAAGGAATAGATCAATGATTGTAATTTAATCAAGAGAATATCATATGATTGTTGTACATCGTGGTTGCATGGTGTGTCTTGATGGACAATGAAATAAATCAACAGATGAGGTTGAATCTTGAAAGAGGTAAGACGGTAGTTGTACAACAATCTCATTCTTTGAACAAATCAAGGATGGAAAGGAAAGGGTTTGGACATACCATTGGAGCCTGGTTTTATGGAGATCTAGAACCAAGTCCGTATTCTTTGGATATGTGGAAAAATCATTGGGTAAATACTTTTGTATAAATATATATGCTCTCAAAGAGTTTTATATGTACATGAGTGAAAACGATGTAACGAATATTCAGAGGTTCACAGAAAGAAAGGTGAGAAGAGTAGTAGTAAGAATGAAAGAGGAACATGTCTGGGTTGTTGGGTGGTGCAAGGAAGTTTAATTGGAAGCATATTTATTTCAAGTTGAAAGGCTGGTGAAAGGTAGAGGATTGGTGTCCTCAATAGATCAACAGGTTGGTGCCTAATATATTGGTGTCTGTAGACTATAAGTTGGTTCTTACAATGAGGATTGGTGTCCTCAACAGATCAACAGGTTGGTGCCTAGTAGATTGGTGTCTGTAAAATGTAAGTTGGTGCTTACAATGAGATTTGGTTTCCTTAACATATCAACAAGTTGGTGCCTGTCAATATGGTGCTTGAAAAATTGTAAGTGGATTCTTACTTGAAGGATTGGTGTCCCTCACAGGTTGAAGCATTTAAAGAATGTAACTCTTAATTATTATAAGAGAAACTTTCCATGGTTTTCTCCCTTGTTTGTTTTCCACATAATATATTTGTGTATTGTTCCTTTGTGTTAATCACTATTGATACATAATTCTCTGCATTACTTATGGTTAACTCTGTGATGATAAGTTAAAGTGGTAAAAGAGAAAACATTGTTAAAATATTCCCAATATTGATTCACCCCCCTCTTAGTATTGCTTAATATTCCAACAATTGGTATCAGAGTGGGTTCCTTCAGAAAATTTGATCACTAGAAGGAAGATCTTTGTAGCATATATGGATAAATAAGAAAATTTATCCAAAAACAGAGCACCATTATTTGATGGAACCAACTATGCTTTCTGGAGCTTCAGAATGAGAGTATTCCTTATGTCACAAGGATTTGAAGTATGGAACTTAGTAGTGAATGGATACAAAGCACCAACCACTCCCCCAATAGATGCAAATGGAAGAAATCTACATGAAAGTAATGGCAAAGCAATGAATTACATATTATCTGGTCTTTTAGGCTAAGAGTTTGTAAAATTCATGCATTGTGAATATGCTAAAGACATATAGGACAAGTTGAAGAATGTAATATATGTTTGTATATATATTACATTTAAACTAATTAAAATGTAAATTCATGCTCTTTTTCATAAGGATACGTGACTTTACCCAATTACATGTATATATAACTCATTTTGTATACCAAATATAACATCAAAAAAATAATATTATATGTTATAAAATAAATTTATTGTTGTACTTGGATTTCATCTTCTAGTTGGTATTAGAGCACTTCCTTTTCCTTGCATCCTCCACTCCCACACACTCATTCTCCCATGCACTCCCTCTCCCACAAATCCACCATTTCCCATCCCCCTCTCACACTCCCATGCACTCCCTCTCCCACAAATCCACCATTTCCCATCCCCCTCTCACACTCCCATGCACTCCCACGCATCCACCATTTCTCGGCCCTCTCCCTCTTCGCTACCATTTCCTCTTTATTTTCATGCTCCCTCCACTCCTATAATTCACTACTTCGTCCCCCTCATTCCCCTTGGCGCCATATTCCATCTCAATCCACCATTCGTTTTCCCTCCTCTCCTTGCATATCCTCTCCCACTCCTCCCACTCTCTTCTATAGTCTGCAACCAACATCATGACCTTCTTATTCATTGCCATTCTCCCCACTCCTCTTTGCTTCCATTCTCCCCACTCCTATTTATTGTCATTCGAAATCCACCCTCTTCGTCCCCATTCACCCCCCTCCTCTTCATTGTTATTCAACCTCCATCCTCTTCGCCCCCCATTCACCCAACCTCCTTATTCGTTTTCATTCGCCCCACTCCTCTTCACTGCCATTCCCCCCACACAACCAACATCACAACCTCCCACTCTCGTCCTCTTCACTTCCATTCGCCCCCCTCTTCTTCACTTCTATTTGACCTCCACCCTCTTCGCCCCACCATTATGCAAGAGATTGGGTTATATTAAAAAAATAGTGGAGAGAAAAATACAATTCTCTAGCAAGAGACTAGTTTATATTAAAAATGAACTTCTTCCTACGTTTTATTGCACATAAGAAAAAGGGGTTTTTGCTAAACTCACCTGATTACAATAGTCCGATACAATGGAAGAATTTTTTCAGGATTTACATGTGTTAGCCACTCCTGTACCTAATATATAAGAAGATTGGCTAATGAAAATAGCTTTATCATGATTGAAGGAAAATATCTGAAATGAGCTTGAACTACTTGACATTAAAGATATCGAACAAGCTCGTCAGAAGGATAAAGTCACTAACAAGAAACTTAAAGTATATCAAAAGACAACATGGCACTCACTCAAAGACTCTAGCTCCAAAAACATTCCCCCTCACAAAAGGACACCGCCACCATACACAAGACAATATAAGGTTAAGGACCGATGTTTTAAATGTAGCACACCTAATTCGAAACAGGGCCATAAGTGCAAAGAAAAAAAAAAATCATTGTGAAATAGACAAGAGTGGCAATGACAAGGATGAAGAAGCAGGGGACATATCTTCATCCAATGAAGAAACAAATAATGAAGACTCATGAAATCTCCATGAGTTAGGGAATCAAAATGCAAATCCGACACTCTATTGCTGCAATGTCGCGTATTTCTCAGCCCCAAACTCTAAAAGTTTATAGCTATCTTAAGAAAACTAAAGTAATAGTGCTCATTGAAAGTGACAGTTCACATAAATTTATAGATACAAAGATAGAAAGGAAATTAAACATATTCATTCATCCTACCTCTGAATTTCAAGTCTCCATCCTAGAAAATAGTACTACGTCATGTGATGGGAAATGCCACATGGTAGAAATATCCATGAGTGAATACAAATTAAAATTCCCCATGTATGCTATGCCAATCAGAGGGGTAGATATTTTCTTGGGTGGCCAGTGGCTAGCCACACTTGGTACCGTTGGATTAATATTACAAGAGAAATTCATAAGGTTTTATCAAAATGGGGAAAAGTACAAATTACAAGGAATTAACTATCCTCCCCCACAAATAGTCTCATCCAATAGAATGGAAAACATTATTAAAAAGGGAGCCCATGCTTATTTCTTACATTGCTATGGAATAAAGGGTATTACTAAAGAGAAAACAATTCTTGGAAAATATAACACCATTTTTCAGGAACTTCCTCATGGGATTCCTCCACCTCGTTCTAGAGATCACATCATAGAATTAATCCCTAGTTCCGCACCAATTAGAAAAAAATATTATAGATAGTCACACCAACATAAGACATAAATCGATCACTTGGTTCAATAATTATTGGACTATGGTGTTATTACACGAATCATAAGTCCTTTCTCAGCTCTGGTCATACTTGTTAGGAAAAATGATGGATCATATAGACTCTGTATTGATTATATTGCATTAAACAAAATTACAATAAAGGATAAATTTCAAATTCCAATTGTGGATGGGTTATTAGACTAGCTCCACGGTGCTAAATATTTCTCCAAGCTAGACCTGAAGTCAGGTTATTACAAAATAAGAATTCGAGAGGAAGACGTTCCCAAAACTACTTTCTGTACCCATGAAGGGTTGTACGAATTATGAGTCATGCCTTTCAGTCTATCCAATGCTCCCTCTACCTTCCAAGCAATAATGAGTGATTTATTATGATGGTACCTACAAAATTTTGTACTTGTCTTCTTTGATGATATCCTTGTTTATAGAAAGAACTAGAAATCACACCTCAAGAACATTGAAACAATATTAAAAATCCTTCAAGAGAACAAGTTCTATGCTAACAAATCTAAATGCAGTTTTGGAGATAAAGTATTTTCGGGACATGTCATGTCAGACGAAGGAATCAAGTTTGATCTAAAGAAAATTGTGGCAGTTACTGAGTGGCATATCCCTAAATCAATCACATTGTTATGATGATTCCTGGGTCTTACCGGGTACTATAGAAGGTTTGTTCGAAACTATGCACACATTGTGGCCCCATTAACAACATTATTGAAGAAAGATGCATTTAACTGGAATGACGAAGTTGAAGCATGTTTTAGAAAGTTGAAGCTATTAATGACATACACTCCAGTTTTGTCAACTCTAGACTTCTCCAAATCATTTTTCCTTGAATTTGATGCTTCAGAAGCTGGATTAGGTGCCGTACTTATGCAAGACAATCATCCCATCGCATTCGAAAGTTGAAAATTCAAATCAAGGGAGAAAACAAAATCGACATATGACAAAGAAATGTTGGAAATTATGCATGACTTGGTTAAGTGGAAACAATACTTGTTGGGAATGAAATTTCTCATGAAAATGAACCACAATAGCTTGAATTATTTTTTAACTCAAAAAAATATTTCATCAGAGGAGCAAAAATGGGTGAGCAAAATCCAGGTCTTTGATTTCGATATTCTTTATAAAAAAGGGAAGGAAAATTTGGTTGCGGATGGGTTATCAAGGAAACTTGATAATGAGGCTACTCTATGCGCTCTGTTCATCATCATTCCTAAATAGACTTCAGAAGTTCAAACTGAGTATATCAAAAATCCAGAAATAAGAAGGCTAATAGAAGAAGTCGAAAGGATCCCAAATACAAACCCTAAATTCACTTGGGAGAATGACATATTGTGGTACCAACAACAAATATTTTTTCCCATCTCTTGCAAGTTCAAAATCTAAGTTTTAAAAGAAAATCATGATTCTCTGTCAGCAGGCCATGTGGGTTTTTTCAAAACTTACTACAATATACATTAGTCCTTCTTTTGGAAAGGTATGCGATCCAAGATTCAGAAATATGTGGTCGAATGCGACACCTTCCAACGAAAAAAGTTTGAAGCTATTGATCCTTCAGGTCTTCTGCAACCACTTCATATCCCATCCCAAAAATGGTTTGAAATATCTACGGACTTTATTACTGGTCTTCCTACCTTTGAAGTAAAATATGTGATATTTGTAATCGTCACTCGATTAACCAAATATTTCCACTTTATTGGGATCTCTTCAAAGTCCAAGGCTAGACAAGTCCTTGATATCTATGTTAAAAAAAAATTAAACTTCATGGATTTACCAAAGTTATTGTAAGCGACGGGGATCCAAAGTTTACTAGCAATTTTTGGAAGGAAATATTTTTTTAGGTGGGGACATCCTTAACCATAAGTACTTCATACCATCCCCAAAAAGATGGCCAGACTGAAGTGGTTAATAAAGGCCTTGAAGGGTATTTAAGGAATTTTATGAATGATCGTCAAACACAATGGATCACTTGGCTACATCTTGAAGAATGGTGGTACAATAGTACATATCATACCTCAACAAAAATGTCCTCATTTGAAGAATTATATGGTTATCTTCCTCCCTCTATTAAGGAGTATGTTATCAATTCTAAGTTTAATGTCGTGAAAGTCTATCTAGTTGCGTCAGATGAAGTTATATGCACTCTAAAATCTCACCTCGAACAAGCAAGGAACCAAATGAAACAACAAGATGACAAAATAAGAACTGACAACAAATTTATGACATGTGATTGGGTATTTGTTTTGCTGTAACCTTACAAGCAAATTTTTCTTAAAAATTACAAGAAACACAATCTGGCTCCTAATTTTTATGGACCCTATAAAATTCGAAAGAGAGTTGGACAAGTTTCCTATGCCCTTGATATTCCACATCTATGAAGGAGATGAGAAAGTGAAGCAAACCAAGTTACAAACACATCAGGCATAGTTTGAAGGATTGAAAATGAAAGCAGATGAAGATATTGCGGCCTACTTCCTCAGAGTATATGGAGTTGTAAAAACCATTAGAGGACTTGGTGAAGAAATTAAAGAATCTACATTTGTTCAAAAGGTACTAAGATCACTTCCTCTAAAATTTGATTCTAAAGTTTTAGCGATAGAAGAATCTAGCAATCTAAAGAATTTGAAAATGGACGAGTTGCATGGAATTTTAACAACCTTTGAAATGAGGATGAAACAAGAAAAACCATCAAAGCATGAAGAAACATTCAAAGCATAAAAAAGGACAAGCTCAAACATATACCAATCAAGTGATTCCTTTGAAGAAGAATCATATGCAGAAGAAGGGATCTAGCAAGTACAAAGGTAAACTCCCTTTCAAATGTTTTAATTTTGGTAAAGTAGGACATTTTTCTGATAAGTGTCCTCATATAAATAATAATGAAGAAGACTTTGGTTTCAAAAGAAAAAACGGCTACCACAAGAATAGAAAAATGATAAAAAAGGAAAACATTACAAGAAAAAGATAAATCTGTATGCGAATGATAAAAGCAACTCATCTGATTAAGATGATAACAACACAGAAGATGCTCTATTATTCATGGTCATGAATGATCAAGATGAATTGTCAAATAATGAATACTAAATCATAAAGATTTAAATGAGGAAGGAGAGGTAAATCTTGAAGGGGAACTAATTTGTGCTCTACATGAATGTTAGGAACCAAATATCAATATATCATAGAAAAACCTCAGAACAAGTACTCAACACCTTGCAAAAGACAGAAATTCAGATAATAAGCCTCTTCGAGGGGGCAACCTCCTTATTCCCACATAAATGTTCAATTACAAGATGATTCCAAATGAAAATGTCTCCTTGGTATATATAGGAGACTAGGAAGTATAATTACAACTAATGGACTAAAGCCGACATAAATACAATAACATTACTAATGTAATATGCCCCAATTAAGGGGTAATGAGCCATTATTGAGGTCTTAACATGCCCCTCCCCTTGATACAAGTGTTGTCCGCAATGCTTGAGTAAATCTGGATACTTATGTATAAAAGACTTATCTTCCCAAGTGGAATCTTCAGCCGGTAGTTTCCTCCATTTAATGAGATACTCTGAAATGGATCTATTCCTCGGCTAGTGAATTCTTGTGTCAGTGATGGCTTCAGGATCCAATATGATTTTTCCTTCCTCGTCAAGTTCTGGTAATATAGTTTGAATTAGGATCTTGTCACCTATAACCATCTTTAAGCATGAAACATGGAAAACTAGGTGTACTCATGAAGATGCAGGCAACTCCAATTTGTATGCCATACTACCAATCTTTTGCAACACCTTATAAGGGCCATATTACTTTGGTGATAATTTATTATCCTTCTCGGCTTAATTGAGGGAGATCTGTTTGTATGGTTGTAGTCTTAAAAAAACCTAATCCCCTACTTCAAAACTTCTTTCACTACGATGTTGATCTGCTTGTTGTTTCATGCGATTATGTGTCATGTTCAGGTTGTCCTTTAATATTTGGAGAACTTGTTGTTGATGCTCGATGTGAAATTCCATTGCTTGAACCTTAGATTTTTCTTTTAGAGAAGAAGTTATGGAAGGAGGGTGGTATCCATAGAGTGCTATAAATGGTGTCATTTTTGTTGCAGTATGAAATGAAGTGTTATACCACCATTTTGCCAAGGGTAACCATTTGAACCATTGTGTTTGTTTATCAGAGACAAAGCAATGAAGGTATCCTTTCAGACATTTGTTCACTATCTCACTCAATTTTTCCATCAGATTGAGGATGATAGGATGAGCTATGAGCTAATTGAGTACCCAAACAGGAAAATAATTTTGTCCATAAATATCCAGTGAAGATGGGATCTCTGTCACTTACAATAATCTTTGGGTTGTGTTGAGTCTCCATTTTTCCATAAGATAATACCCTATATTACCCTCTATCTAAGTCTTTTTTCCTTTGTTATAAACCTATACTGAACTATTCCATCCCAAAATACATGCCTAATAGCTATGTCATGTCTACAAGAGGTAATTGGTGATTTAAAGCATGTTTGTTTAACTTTCTTTAATTAATTCGATTGAAAGTGTTTTATTTTGTATAGTTCTAATAATTTGATTTGTGAGCAGTCTATCCGACACTACCAGACACAATGTAATCCGGTATCGAATCCATTTTGGTACCTAAGACAGTTTTGATTCAGTACCAAGACGTGCGCTATTTCGGTACTCCTTGCTCTGTTCTATTCCGGTACCAAACTCACGACTGTGTGCAATCCGGTACTAAAACCTCTGTTTCGGGATGCACCAGTTGGACTTGGATAATGGTGGATATTTCGAGAAGACAGTTGGATAGAAGCGTCCGAGTTAGTTCTCCAGTTGCAAGAGACTCCATCACTCATGCACTTCATGTCATGAGGATGGAGTCGACTCCTCAAAATTCGATGTAAATCTTAATTCTGGAATTTCCCGAACTGTTTAATGTTTATCCATAAATATTGGTAGTATCGGCTTACCTTATATAAGGAATGTTGTGTAGAAAGGAATGTAAGAAATATACGATAAGAATCAGACAATATTTTTCCTCGTCATGTATGAAGTAAGAGACTGTTGATCCAATTTACCAGTTGAATTAATACAGAAGATCTTTTATGTCAATTCTTGGATGTGAGTGAAAGTTTTAGCCTGTTAACTCCTTCAGAGGTTCCTTGTTGGTTTGGGAAGGGCCCACCACCCCAAATAAGGTAAACCTCATTGTATGCGTTATGTGTGTTTGTGTGGATAGTTTACATCAGTGTGTGTGTGTGATTAATATTTAATTCATTCTCAGGATTGAGCATCGAGTTCATTATTTTGGATTGGTGTGTAACAACAAGTGTTATATCGAATAGACATTTTATTCTTCGATGTTGAAGATAGCTATCTCTTAATTTGAAGTGTGGGATTGATATTTTAAGTTTATGATTGTAGTATCGCAAGGGATCAGGAGACTTTATCTTTCATCTTCATGTGTTGTAATAAATTTTTTCAGTCATACTGAATTTCCCTTGTGCTGGTTTGGTTGAATTACATGAAGTTGAAATTGGTTTTTGTTTCCAGAATGGTTGGAATTGATTGCTTTAATCGCTACAAGAAACAAGCTTCTTAAAGTTCATCTTTTAAATACAAGTGCCTAACATGAACAGACTTGTTTCTCTGAGACAACATTTCTTTGATTGACTCTTTGTCTGAGTTTCATTATCAGTTTTCTCTTTTAGGGTCATAGGATATTTTGAAGTATGTAGAGATCTTAGAAATGGAATTTTTATGTTATTAATTATTTCCTATATGCAACAGACTTAGATAGGTTACTTGTTCTCAGCACATATGGTGTAACGACTCTTTCGATTACGAATTCCAGATTGACATTTAAATGAGTGTGAGATATACAATGAACATATTTACGCACCA
>JASDQU011312774.1:10504-25115 GCA_032191745.1 Picea mariana
GGTGTTGTTTGTACAAATCGGTTTCAGAGGTTTTGAGTAACCAAAGCATTGTTTAACGTTTTGAGCGGCTAATTGTAGTTTGTTGTAAGGAAATGGGTGAACAAAATATTATTAGCACATTCTCAACCCTTTGGGAGAAGAGAGTCTAGAGATTTTACTTTTTTTCATAGAAACCAATTTCCTTTTAATTTGAGAGCGGTGAAGAGACAAGAAAAGTAGGAACTTCATAGGAAGAATCATCTTCATGCCACTCTACGTGTCATTATTGGCCAATTGGAAACAAAACTCAATGTGAGGTCTCCACATTAATGAAAACTATGAAAAATCCTCAGTATGAAGTTCAAAGTCAGTATGAATTAGAATTCCATTGACTACATTGATTGAATACCTTCCTCATGAGGAGAAGAAGAGGGGTCTTTGTGAAAGACATAAGACTGTGTCTTGGTAGCCTCCAAGAGACAGATAACCATATGCAAATATTAGAAACAAAATTGAGATAGAGTTCAGAAATAAAATTCTGTAGAGAATAAATGTTGGGAAGTTGAGTGGGATATGAGCCCCTCATTACAGAACAATTACCAAGTTGTCCCATTTGTCTAGCTAAGAACCCAACCTTTTATTTTACAGTTGAGATTTAATTTTTCTATGACCTCTATACACACTAAATACTCTAATTTTTCTTTTGAACATTAAATTTTCTCCCTGCTCTTGTTGCACTTCATCAACATTGTCTCCAATGATGGATTTAGTTGTTCTCTTATCTCCTTGGGAAACATGAGACTTACACTCTTTCCTCCTATTAGTATGTGAATTTTTTGGAAATTTAAAAGATTTATGCCCTAGAGTTTGGCATTTGTAGCAAATCATTGGGGACCTTCCAATCCCTCTACCACTAAGGCTTCCTCTTCTAAAGATTCCTCTACCTTTAAAGGCTTTATTACTTCTCCCAAATATTTGGTCTACAATATTTACACTCTTACCTTGTTCATCCTTAGTTCCACTACTTTGTCCTCTTCCAAACACATGTTTTCCTTTGTATTTTACTAAGTTTCCACAATTACTACTAGTTTTCTTCCTTGACAACTTCTCATTAGTCTTTAGGGCAAGATGATAGGCTTCTCCAAGTGCCCTATTTATTATTTTTCTCAAATCATCTTGAACGACAAACAATAGGCCATTGATATGCCTAGCCATAACCTCATCTCCTTCACCACTATATCCAAATCTAATGGACAACTCATAAAACTCCTCTATATATGCTTTTACAGTCATCTCCTTTTGCCTAAGATTCTACAATTTCCTATACAAATTCAAAGTGTAGTAAATAAGAGAAAACTTACCTTCAATTTTAGCAACCATGTTTTCCCATGTCTTTATTTTGTATTTATATTTTCTTTGGGTCTCCAATTGTACATTGTCCCACCATAAGGATCTATTTCCTTTCAACTTAATGTAATCCATATTTGACTTTCCCCTCCAATTTGTCAAGGATTTAATAATTCTCCATTTTGGAGATTCCATTTCCTCAACATCCTCTATAGATTCTTAACTCAATGTTCTTCATCACTCACATCATGAGTTTTTGATGAAATTCTTCTTCTATGAATTGTTTCCATGCCTGCAATCTAACCTATATAGTTCTCAATGTCTATGTACCTTTATTTAAAACGCCTCCAGAGTGCACTTCCACCTCTCCATTGCATTCATGTTCTTCTTCTATTAACCATTCTACTACTTCTACAAAAATTCTCCTTGTCATGGTTCTACCAATCAAAACCTCCCCCCTCCACTCTGAAACTATAAATTATTTTTTAAATAATTCTATCTAACAATTTTCCTTACCTAAAATTGTTCCCTTCAACAAGATACTCCTACTCTAATACCTAATACCAAATGCAGCCATATTGGGAACTAAAAGAAAACATAATAAGAGTCTACAAATTATGATTAGAACAAAGAACCCAACACTATTGGAAGTATACACATAAATTGCACGTTAATTTTTAGTCTTCACCTTTTCAAGGTGGTGGGTAACCTCACGGTTTGTTGATTGGATTGGAAGCATGCATGTTGAACAAAGCACACAACACTATTGAAAGTATACACAAAAATTCCACGTAAATTTCTAGTTTTCACCTTTTCAAGGTGGTGGGTAACCTCACGGTTTGTTGATTATATTGGCAGCATGCATGTTGATTCGATAGAGTGGGTGTTGGAAATTGTAATTACAAATCAGTGATATCTTCACGTCTGCACCGGATTGTGTGTTAGTAATTTTGTCAGTAGTTTGTCAGTCAGTCGAAATGTCAGTCTGACAGTCTATATGTGCAAATTCTCACATTTACTCAAAATCTAGTCGGCAAGAAGGAAGTTATAAATGGAGTTGAATTCTATCTTCTCAGGCTATGGTAAGTGGTTGAAGAGTCATTCGAATTAATAACAGGAATTAATGTTGAGTCGGTCTTAGTTTCTGTAGGAAGTCTCAGCTGGATTCCATATAATTCTGAGTCACTTAGTTAGTCAATGATGTTGAAGAGAAGCAGTTGATGTGTAGAGAAGAAGCAGAGAGGTAGAGAGAGAACCACCAACACCTGAAGAGTTGAAAAAAGAATTCATTAGAGCCGAAGATCATCTCTGTCATTGTATTTTGTATTCGCGCACAACGTCGAATTTAATTAATATCAAGTTTTTGTGTATTGACAAAGTTTTTGTCTTATTTATGAGTTTATGTGCTAAGCATAGCACTCTGTTATTTTTCGTTCATAAATCATTTCATTAAGTGTGTGTATTCACAGCACGCAACAAATTGAGCAATCTGTGTACTATGTAGTGGTCTTGAGAACTCTGTTGCGTAGCTTTTTTGGTGCACAGTGTTTGAAAATGTGTTGCGCAGATTAGATTGTGCGCATTTTCAATCCATCAGATATCTCCTTCAAATTGGTATCAGAGAAGAAACTTTGTTGAAATTGAAATATGGCTTCTACCTCAAACCTGCAACCTCCCACTTTTACAGGAAAGAATTATGAGATGCGGTGCTTGACCATGAAGGCTTTGTTTCGAGGTCAATATGTATGGGAAATAGTCGAGAATGGATATGTGGAACCAGTATATCAGGCATCATACAATGTCCTCACACAAGATGAGAGAGATGTCTTGAAAGGTCAATGAAAGAAGAATAGAAAGGCATTGTTTTACATACATCAAGCCATGCATGAGAGAATACTTCCAAGAGTTTCATCAACAAAGCAATCCAAATAATCATGGGACACATTACAAACCTCTTATCAGGGTATGGACAAAGTAAAGACTACAAAACCGCAGATTCTTAGAAGATATTTTGAAATCAGGTCAATGAAAGATTCATACATAGAAGATTCATTCTACACCCACGTTACTGGACTGATAAATCAGATTAATTCTCATGGTGAAACCATAGAAGACATAAAATTTGTTGAGAAGGTACTTAGGAGTCTTCCTCCTAAGTTTGATATGCTTGTTGTGACCCTAAAAGAGAGAAAAGACTTGAGTCAATTCAGTCTAGATGAACTGTAGGCTTCCCTCATCAATCATGAACATAGATTGAATATATCAAGTATGTCATTAGAGAATTCATTTTCCGCGGATTCATCTATAAGTCGTGGAATAGGAAGGGGGAGAGATAACTCTAGAGGCAGAGGAAGAAGTTCTAACAGAAGTGGATGCAGTAGCCATCCTGGAAATACTGGTGGAAGAGGTCAAAACCGAAGTACCAACCAGTCAAGTTGTCAAAGAATTGACAAATCAAAGATTCAATGTCATTACTATAAAATGTATGGACATTATGCATATGAGTGAAGAAAGAGACAATATAATCAGAACACGCAAAGTCAAGATCAGTCACACAATGCAAATAACAAAACTCACCCTATGTTTATGGCACGCACTGTAGAAATGACTAACATGGTAGAAATGCCTAATATAGTGTCACCAGTTGAATGCAATTTTTCTCAAGAAAGTCCATGTGACATATGGTACTTAGATTCAAGCTGCAGTAACCACATGACAGGAAACATAGAACCGTTTTCTAGTTTGGATGAGTCAATCCAAACCAAGGTTACACTTGGAAAAGATATCCAGGTCACTGTCTTAGGGAAAGGCAGTATAAACATTTTAACCATAAACAGAGAACAAAAAATTATGTCTGATGTATATTATGTTTCTATTCTAAAGCCTAATCTGATGAGTACAAGGAAATTGTTACAAAAGGGATACATAATCTACATGGAAGATAATCATTGTCTGATCATGGATAAATACCCAAGCAATCTTCTTATTGCAAAAATCCATATGAAAAGTAACACGATGTCCCCATTGACATTAAATCCAGTCAAGAAGAATAATACAATGCAAATTGTTGATAAAGGAAAAAGTGTTAAGTTAGACACTATATTCACAGCAGAAAGTGCGTGCAGTTCCAATGAAGGAAAAAGTGTGAGCAATATCAAGAAAGGAGAAAATGGTGTAGATATGAAGGCAACATTCCAATATGAAATATAGGATGATTCCTGGTTATGACATTTCATATTTGGACATTTGAAATTTGGAGGTCTAAAGCTTCTATACACAAAGGATATGGTAAAAGGCTTACCATTGATTGAAAAGCCAGAAAGGATATGTGAAGGCTGCATATTTGGAAAGAAGCATAGAGAATCGTTTCGAGTTGGCAAGTCTTTCAGAGGAAAAGATCCACTGGAAATTGTACATTCAGACATTTGTAGACCAATGCAAACTCTATCAATAGGAGGCAATACTTATTTTCTAACATTCATTGATGATTTTTCAAGAAAGAAATGGATTTATTTCCTAAAGCATAAATCTGACGCATTAGGTTGTTTTCAACAGTTTAAATCACTTGTGGAGAAACAAAGTGGTTTTTACATCTAGTGTCTAAGAACGGACAGAGGAGGAGAATACATTTCAAGATAATTTCAGAACTTTTGTAAAGTTCATGGAATCTACAGGAAATTTATCGCGCGATACACACCACAGCAAAATGGTGTCACAGAAAGAAAGAACATAACCATCATGGAAATGATGCACAATATGTTGACAGCTAAAAATTTGTCAAATGAGCATTGGGACGAGTCAGTATCCACTGCAATATACATCTTGAACAAATGTCCAACAAAGAGTGTGAAGAATAGAGTTCCTTAGGAAGCCTAGATAGGTTCAAAGAATTATGTGGTGCACTTAAAAGTTTTTGGTTGCGTCGCATACGCACATGTTCCAGATGAGCTGAGAAAGAAGATGGAAAACAAAGGACACAAATGTGTATTTGTTTGGTATTCTGAAGAGACAAAAGGATACAAGTTGTATGACCCTGTCGCAAGAAAAGTTATGATCAACCACGATGTTCAGTTCATGGAGAATGAAGCATGTGATGGAAGCATAGAAAAAACAATAAAAATTATTGATGCAATGGAGCATGATGATACAAAAGATGAAGTGGTTCAAACATCATGCACAGTTCAGTGCACAGTCCCATCTACACCTGGAACTGCGACGTAAATTACGGTGCAGAGTACTCCAGTAAGAATAACAGGTGCACAGTCTGCACCTAGAGAGCACCAAACACCAACAAGCATTCCAAGCAGTTCTACACCTCCAGATCCAACTTTAGCAAGTCTGTTACCAAGAAAGATAGGAAGTCTGGGCGACATCTATAATGAAGACACAGAAAATTCATTTTTAGTTTTTGTTTTATTTTCACAAATAGATGATTCATTAACCTTTGAAGAAATAGTCAAATAGGATGTATGGTCACAAGCCATGGATGAAGAAATCAGATGCATACAGAACAATCAATCATGGAATTTGGTTGATGTACCTGAAGACAAGGATGTTATAAGTGTCAAGTCGATTTATAAAACCAAGAAAGATGCAAAAGGAAATGTACAGAAGTACAAGGCAATGTTAGTTTCAAGAGGATTTACAAAACAACCTGGAATTGATTACAATGAAACATACACTAGTGACGTGCATGGACACAGTCATAACCGTGTTAGATATTGTCGCGCAGTACAAATGGTCAGTTTATTAGATGGATGTAAAATCAAAATTATTGAATGGAAAGTTAGAAGAAGAAGTATATGTGGAACAACCACAAGGTTATGAGGTTCCAGGAAAACAAGACAAAGTATACTTATTGAAGAAAGCATTCTATGGTTTAAAACAAGCTCCGAGAGCTTCGTACAGTCACATAGATTCCTATCTCACATAGAATGGATTTCAGAGAAGTGAAAATGAGCCAACATTGTACATCAAATCAAATCAACAAGGTAATGTGTTACTTGTGTGTTTATATGTGGATGATTTGATATTTACAGGTGATTTTGGCATAGAAGAATTTAAGACGGTCATGAAGGATGAATTTGAAATGACTAATTTGGGACTTATGAGATATTTTCTGGGAATAGAAGTGCAACAGTCCAAAACTGGCATATTTATCTCACAGTCCAAGTATGTGCATGAAATATTGAAAAGATTCAATATGGTGAATTCAAAATCAGTACAAACACCTATCATAACAGGATTGAAGTTAAGCAAGGAAGATAAAGGGTCCAAGGTGGATCCCACACTGTTTAAAATACTCGTAGAAAGTCTTATGTATCTAACAATGACAAGACCAGACATTATTTATGGAGTGAGTCTAATTTCAAGGTTCATGGAAACTCCAAAAGAATCACATTGGAAGGCAGGAAAGAGAATACTAAGATATGTGAATGGAACAAAATATTTTGGCATTAAATAATCCACTTTAGAAGATTTCAGACTCACTAGATACAGTGACAATGATTGTGGAGGCATCATAGATGATAGAAAAAACACCTCATGGTACACATTTCATTTTGGAACAAGTATGATATCATGGGCATCAAGGAAGCAGTCCATAGTGACACTTTCTTTAGCAAAAGTAGAGTACATCGCAACTGCAAGAGCATCTTGTCAAGCACTATGGATTAGAAGAATGTTAGAATATTTGTTGCAGGAACAATAGGAACCAACATCAATATTCTGTGACAACAATTTAGCCATCATGTTATCAAAGAATCATGTGTTTCACAAGAAAACCAAGCACATTGATACAAGGTATCACTTCATCAGAGAATTGGTAAATAACAAAGAGATTTGTTTAGAATTTTGCAGGTCAAAAGAACAGGTCACAGACATTTTTACAAAGGCTCTAACAAGAGATGCATTTCAACATCTGCACATTAGTCTTGGAGTCCGCGCAGTAACAGTTGAGTGACGATAAAATGAAAAATTCAAAATTTTGAAGTAATTTCCTTTTGTAATCCCACCAACTTATAATTAAGGGGGAGTGTTGGAAATTGTAATTACAAGCCGGTGAGATGTTCATGTCTCCGTTGATTTGTCTGTCAGTCATTTTATCAGTAGTTTTTCATTCAGTCGAAATGTTAGTCAGATAGTCTGACATTCTGTAAGTGCAAAGTCGCATATTTACTCAAAAGTCAGTCGGTAAGAAGGAAGTTATAAATGGAGCCGAATTTTATCTTCTTGAGCTCTGGTAAGTGGTTGAAGAGTCATTCGAATTAATGACAGTCTTTAATGTTGAGTCGGTCTTAGTTTCTGTAGGAAGTCTCAACGAGAGTCCATATAACTCTGAGTCACTTAGTTAGTTGATGATGCTGAAGAGAAGAAATTGATGCATAGAGAAGAAGCAGAGAGGTAAAGAGAGAACCAACGGCGACTGAAGAGTTGACAGAAGAATTCATTAGAGTTGAAGCTCATCTCTGTCATTGTATTTTGTATTCGCGCACAACGCCGAAGTTAATTACTATCAAGTTTTTGTGTATTGACAAAGTTTTTGTCTTATTTCTGAGTTTATGTGTTAAGCATAGCACTATGTTATTCTGCATTCATAAATCATCTCATTAAATATGTATTCACAGTGGTCTTTGTACTGCGCAGTGGTCTTCATAACTCTATCACCTAGCCTGTTTGGTGTGCAATGTTTAAAACTGCATTACACAGAGTAGATTGTGCGCATTGTTGATCCATCAGATCTCTCCTTGAGTGTCAAACAGCGAGGCCAATAATCAATATCAAATTTAGTATTTTTTAAATTTACATTCAGTCACTTGCGAATTGATCTAAATTTCTGAAATGCAATTTTTCTATTACTCAGGGATTTGTTTCTTAATTTCAATATGCTTGCTACGAACTAAATTTGCAAGAGAAAAACGTGTACACAATAGTACGAAAAATAATTCTCCACTCGCTTCCGTTGTTATTAAGAAAATTCAATGCCCTCTCATCAAAGTCTCAAATCTAAGTTTCAAACAATCTCTAATAAAGTTTTTTTTTTTTTTTTAAATTATCGGTAAATAGGTAACACTTAGAGATTATTTGGACTTAGAGATTATTTGGGCATGGTCCAGCTTTAAATCTACCCATTATTATTATAAATTTAAGAGTATTTCTAACAGCCAACAAATCAAATATATCCAAACTTCTGATGTCCCTACCGAGATGGAGGTCTATCATGATCAAAATGTCCCTACCGAGATGGAAGTCTATCCCATGATAGTCTACCCAATCTATCCCAGGGGTAATCTGCCCTTTGAACCTTATCACAGCCGGCCAAAGTCTGGATGGGAGTTGATCCCTGATGGGCGGGGTGAAATTCACCGTCCCCAGTTAACAAACAAAACCATAATGCAAATTAGTCTCTGAGTTTTCCATAAAACTGCCTGGATTATTCCTATTCGTTTTCTCTATCTTCCTCCCGTGGGCTTGTAAACAGCAAGATCACGTCAGGTGGATCGAACGGCAAAGGATGATTTCCGCGGATTCTAGTGACAAGCGACCCCCGAAATTAGTGGGGTCGTCAGAAGTGAAGTTGATCCAACAGCGGCGGTGGCATATTGTCATTTCCCTTGACAGCTTTTATTTCCAACGTCAAGTGGCTTTATGGAGATCAGGACATTCGCAGCAAATGGCTGACGGTGGGGATTATTTCAGAGTTCCCAGGCTTGCCATTCCCCGAAATAGATGCGGTTCATCGGATCGTTGGTTTGCTAATCGACGACTTCTGATTACTGGCCTCAGATTACCTCTCCGTCGTGGATATGCAGTGTTCTTCAGCCGCAGGAAGGGAAATTGCTGTCCTTGTTATGCTTCGGCATCATCCCTTTTGGTACAACAGTAGATTACATTCTTTAAGATTATAATTACAAAAGCGAGTCTGTTTGCTCCCGACTTGTCGCTGTTATGCTCCATTGTTGTCGTTGTTATGCTCCGGCATCACTTTTCATGCTTGGTAATGCGATCAAATATTTCAAACGATCACACAGCTGTAAGATCATTCTGCTGTTAGTGACCTTTCCTCCTCGTCGTCGGGGCGGATTCAACTTCACCGCACCGACGATGACTTTGTTTGTCGGTAGGACCGACGTCAACTTCACTAATCGGTGCAATCTCTCGTCTACGCATCTTTTTTGTAGGTGCGCGTTTTGTAGAAAAACATCCCGTCGACTGCAACATTTCTTCGCTGATGTGATTCTAATCGAAGTATATCCCGTGGACTGCGGAATGGATTTACCGGTTGGCTGAAATCGGCCGTATACAATCCATCTTTAGTCGGTTTTGTTGGTGTTTTTGTTAGGTGGGTTGGAGTGATCGAAGATATTTTATTATGAAATTTCCTTGTACTGTAATGAAATGGTTCATGTAATCTAATCGAATAGATCCTGTCAAACAAAATAGTTCAGATTGTTTATTCTCTATAAGTACAGCGAAAAAAAAAATTTATTTGATGACGAATAATCTTCGTGTTTGTAATCTTGTAGGGATGTTTTTTGAAGTGTTAAATACACATGTCGTTATCTCTGATTAGTTTTGTCATTATCCAGTTTTGATTAGTTTTGTTATTAACCAGTTTTGAGTAAATATACATGTCGTTATTTCTGATTAGTTTTGTCATTATCAACCACTTTTATAAAGTAGTTGTTGCTAGTTGAGAACCGACATGCCTTGGGACAACCATTAATTTATCTTCTTCTTTATGCCGAAGATATCGTTCTTATGGCAAGGAGTCCTCATGATCTTGAAAACCAACTAAGAATCCTCAAGGATTTTTTCTCCAATATGGGTATGATTGTTAATACTGATAAGACTAAGGTCATGATTATTAAATCCAATAAGATCCCTTATGATACCTTTGTATATGACAACAACAATTTGGAGGAAGTGACTTCATACAAATATCTTGGAATTGATATTCACCACAAGCTCAATTGGAATTATAGCATTGAGAAAAGGATTATTGGGGGATGAAAAATTTATTATGGGCTTAAAAACAATTGTAAATCAACTGATCTTTGGAGTTGGGATAAGAAGAAACTCCTCTTTAAGACTCTTGTTACGTGTTATTCTTTATGGATGTGAAGTATGGGGCTATAGTATCTCTCATGAATTGGACAAAGATAGAGCAAATACAAAAGAATTTTATAACCTATAATCTCAAAATTAAAGGAAATACGCCCTATCCCATCCTCCTCATAGAAACAAGCCTCTCCCCCATTGAGAGCATGGCTATGACTAGATACCTAATGTATAAGAACAAGTTAAACAACATGGAAGACAACAGGCTACCTAAAATTGCTTCAAAATCAAGTCATAACCACTATCGACTCAAGTGAGGATGTCATAAAGACACCCGATCTTGGCTAAACTATCGGGGAATCATGGAAGAAACCATTTTGCAAAATAAAGATACTATTAAAAAAAACGTCAAATCAAAATTTAAGGAAAAAATGCGGTGTGATAAAGAGTTAGAGGAAAAAAGAAAATTAAGGTATTAGAAAGATGTAATCAACTCTAATCTAGAAGATTAAAATTGTCTATTTGTTTCGCCAAGTGTAAAGAAAAAAATAAACATTGCTAAGATAAGAACAAATTCTCACAAGATCCATAGTGAAACTCGGCGTTGGTCAATTCCTAAAATGCCATGGGATGAAAGAGTGTGTCACCTTTGTGACACTAAGAAGGTTGAAGATGAAAAGCACTTTCTCTTAGATTGTCCAACTTATACCCATATTAGATCTCATTTTCAAAATATTGATCACACTACCAACCTTCCTAACCTCTTAACTCAACAAAAGTATGGTGATCTTGGAAAGTTTCTCTTAATGTTTTTCAAGCACATAAACAAAATTCTAAAAAATTACAAGTAATCACTTACCCTCGTAAGGTCTGATAGACCAATTAGGTCTTAGTGGATGTTAATTATCGTCATCATCAATTAATGTATTACATTAATGTAATATATAATAATAATAATAATGTATTAATATAATACATTAATGTATTATATTAATAGTCTATTAATATGTTAATGTAATTCAAATTCATTATTACATTACTATAATGTATAAATTAAAGCATTTTAACACATTAATATATATATCTAAAATGAATACATTTATTAAAAATGACCATGATTGATTATGGTTGATCATAATCATTGTTTTTGATGATCATAACTATGAATAACATTGATATATTAATGTATATTGCATTGTATTAATTTAAGTAATTAATAAATTAATGCATTTTTAAAAAATACATTACTAAAATATTAATACATTAATAGATTAGTAAAGTATTGATAAAATAATAAAATAATATATTAATAAAGTAGTAATGCATTATTAAAGTATTAATACATTATGAATTAATGTAATGTATAAATAAAAATAAAAAATTTAATTAATGTATAATGCAATGTATTAATTAATTAATATATTAATAATGTAATGTATTAATTAATTAATACATTTATAAAATATGAATTATTAACCTTTGGCTTTAAAAACTACAACTTAAGGGCATCTAAGCCATCAAAATCACCCATCGCACTCGGCCTGAGCCACACCAACCCTTAACATGGTTGGATTTTTTGTCCCTGAAGGTTTCGAACCGATGACTTTTCAACACGGAGTTTCTTAAGTTGCTTAACAACACACTCTGTCACCAATTGTCCTACACCTCACCTCGGGGACTACATCGCTAAAGTATTAATGCACTAATATATTAATAATACATTATTATAGTCATAAAACAAATAACATTTAATATAATAAATGTATTAATAAATGCATTGCTAAAATATTAATACATTAAAACATTAGTAAAGTATTAATACCTGAATAAAATGATACATAAATAAAGTAGTAATGCATTACTAAAGTATTAATACATTTTTCATTAATGTAATGTATAAATTAAAAAAAATTGTAGTAATGTATAATGCAATGTATTAATTAATTAATACATTAATAATGTAATGTATTAATTAATTAATACATTTATAAAATATTAAATAATATTGCTAAAGTATTATTTCACTAATAAAGTAATACATTAATAATACATTATTACATTCATAAAACAAATAACATTTAATACATTAAACACATTAATAAAAACATTACTAAAATATTAATACATTAAAACATTAATAAAGTAGTAATACATTGACCTTAATAATGTTAATAATACATTATTAAAGTATTAATACATTAATATACTAATTGTCATTGATCATGGTTGACCATGAACATGGTTCAGTATGGTTGATTGAGGTTTATTATGTTTGACCATCCCCATGGTTGACCTTGGTTGACCATGTGGATACGAATATGGTGGGCCGTGTTAATTATGTTTAACAAAATTTTACTTTGGCATTACTACATTGCAATGGTGATTATGTTTTGTTCATCGCATTGCGACATTAGGTTTTGTCACATTGTGATGACATTAGGTTTTGTCACATTGCGACGAAAGGGAAATGTTCATGACCATGTGATGGACATTTTCATTTGTGACGACAGGAAAATGTCCATCACATGGTCACGATAGTGAAATTCTCATCAAAATGCGACATTCATTTATGTTCGTCACATTGCAATGATAGGAGAGTGTTCATCATACTACGACAACACATTGTGATCAACACATATTCTCATCACATTACAAAGTTCATATATGTTCGTCACATTATGAAGTCCATATATGTTTGTCACATTCAGACATTACTATGTTTGGTATATTGCAATGTTCTTATGTCTGACACATTGTGATGTATGGAAATGTTGTCACATAGTGACATCAGGATATGTGTGTCACATAGAAAGGAGAGGAAATGTACATCACACCGCGACTAGAAGATGATGTGCAACACATTTCAACGCTTGTAACTGTTCGTTAGATTGCGACATAACTATCCACATTGGGATGACATGACTATTTTCATCAAATCATGATGTCAATTTATGTTCATCACATTGCAACATTAATATGTTCAATAGATTGCAACATTACTATGTTCATCAAAGTGCAATGTACTCTTCCCATTGTGATGTTTGGAAAGGTATGTCACAATGTGATGTCAGGATATGTGTGTCAGATTGAAACCTAAGGATATGTTGTCACATTGCGATGATAGCGCAATGTTCGTCACAATGTGATGATAAGGCTATGTTCATTAGATTCCAATGATAGGGCTATCTTCATGACATTGCAATTGAAATATATTTTTGTCGCATTTCAATGATAGGGAAATATTTATCACATTATGATGACAAGGAAATGTTCATCACATTGCAATGTTAATTTATATTCATCATAGTGTGACGACAGGGCAGTGTTCGCCATACTATGATGATAGGGATATTTTCATCACATTGTAATCATCATATATCTTCATCACATTATGATCGACATATATCTTTGTCACATTGTGACATCCATATATGTTCGTCACATTACGACATTACTATGTTTGGTAGATTGCAACATTTCTATGTTCAAAATATTGCGACATTTGGAAATGTTATCATTGGGATGTTACATTTCTTTCCACATTGGGATGACATGCCTATGTTCGTCAAATTGTGATGTGAATTTATGTTCATCACATTGCAATGTTACTATGTTCAACAGATTGAAACATTATTATGTTCATCATATTTCAACATTACGACGTTTGTCACTGTGCGATGCTACTATGTTTGACACATTGCAACATTACTATGTTCACAATGTTGTAAATTAAGGTTTTGTTCATCATATTGCAATGTCAGGGCATGTTCATCGCATGACAAGATTGGTGTTTGTTCACACATTATGAAAAGGAAGTTTTAGCGAATTTAAAAAAAACAAATCTAGCAAAGTGTTTCCTTTGTGAAAAATATAGGAACTTTGAACCGATGTGATATATTACTTATAGAGAAACATAGAATCATACTTGTTCTAAGGATCTTGATAACATATGATCTTGAACTATAAAATCTATCCCTTCCAAATAAGCATACATAAAACAAGAGTATGCATTTTGGTGTTGCAAATTGCAATTGTCACTAAAATAAAAAGGAATGGGTTAAAAAAATAATTATGGTTTATAGTAGTTAAATATTTAACTGAAATCCATTTATAACTAATTATGATCCATTTGTTGCATTATTTTCATGGATAAATTCATACAACTAACTTATTCTTATTTTCATGAATAAATTCATACAACTATATATATATGTGTGTGTGTGTT
>JASDQU011312775.1:7665-23714 GCA_032191745.1 Picea mariana
TCTTCAACTCCTCCTTACAGGCTGGAGTTGAGATGAAATAGGGCGGCTCCAAAGAATAAAGGAAATTCCACTCCATGTATTCGCTGATAGGGTCATCAAATGAGTGGCCAATTCTAGGAAATTGGCGACAAACAACCTCTTCTGCTACACAGTTGTTCACCTAAGGAAAAATATCTCTAATAAGCACAGGCAGGTGAATAACTAAAAAGGGATTGCTGATCTCAGGTGGTGGATGCTCACTGACTGGCTCTGAACAAAGAGCAGACTGCCCCTCTAGTTCCTTTTCCTCTTCTTTTTGGCTCTCCTCTAGGTCCGATTCATATTCATCATAAATAGGGACCATGGGGTGATTCTTCTTGCTTACTGGATCTTCAGTATGTTTATAGTTATCGAATGTAGGATAAGCGTGTTGCTCATCATCACTATAATATTCATCAAAAAGGGGCTGACCCTTATCTCTATGATCCTCCTCCAGAATGGTGATCTCGTCAAAAATATTTTTTTTAGGGATAGTGGGACCTGCTGCTTTTGGTTTCTCATACATAATCTTCTTCTCTTTAATCTCAGGTAAAAATATATCGTGAGAAACTCCCTGGAGAAAAAGAGAGGGAACCGCTTCCACAATAATGTCTTCTTTACAAATGGGAAGGTCTCTGTCCTCAGAAACAGGGTTGATAGGAATATCTGCTTCAACCCGACATTTAGGTGAGCCATCTACCATGGACCACATCTTCTCTACCAACTCATAATCTCCACAGGAGGCATGTTGATATTTATGAACATCTGAAAGAACAAACACGTCCGATATGATGTCAAATGCTTCCATCCTCGAGCTAACACCACTCATATCAATCAACACCTCAATTTTTTCACAGCAGATGCTTTCCTTCACAATAAGGGCTTCATCATGGACATGGTCTTTAGGGCCAATAGAGGCTTCATGAAGCGAAGAAAACTCTTCACAACAGCTTTCAAACAAGCGAACAACTGGATAGTAGCGAGAACCTCCATTCCCTTACTTAATGAATGAGAGGAAGTCTCAACCACCCGCGCGTACCGTCATTTACTGCAGGCGAGAAACAGTAAGGAGATCAGATCCGATGGAGTATAGAGGTCACGATGATCCCCTCTGCAACTGAACTCGACACCTCGGGCTTTCTTTATGCAACCCCTTCCTTTCCCCAAGTGACCCTCGGCTATGACCATATGTTTTCGGCGCTCGCGAATATGAAAGGGATAACCTTTGTTGATTGAAATTGCGAGGAGCGATATGCCAAGAAGGATTAATTTGACACCACGTGTCCTTCTTGATCTGACGGTTCTTACTTCTCTTGGTGATGCCATGGGCCCGGGCCCTAGATTCTCTCGGCACCTCGCACTTCAAAAAATAACGGAGCTTCTTTTTGCATGTTGGATTCATGATGGGCAAAGCGCCGAGATGGCTCTACTCACTGCTAGGTGTCCCTTCTGAATGGACGGCTGAGATATCCTTTGTGATACTGTGGGCCCAGGCTTTGGACGCCTTTGGCACCTCGCGACTCGTGGCTGGGGAGAGTTAGTCCTTATTTTTTAAAGTTGCGAGGGGCAAGGAGGCGATGGAACCCAATAGCGCACCACGTGTCCCTCAGAGATCTGATGGCTCTTACTTCTCTTGATACCTTTGTGGGCCCAGGCTCGAGATTCTCTCAGCACTTCGTGCCTCATGGATCCTAACACCAATACTTCGGGACTTCTCACGGCGAGATTCCGAGGCTTCGTGCCATATGTATTCCACTCGCTGACTCTGATATGGCCACCTGTCCTCCAAAGGTCAAAATCTTGCAACCTCGCAACCTCACGAATTGGAGTACCAAATTCTTGGGCCTTTACCCTGCGACCTTCCGAGTTCATGAGATCCCTCGATCTCTAACACATCCTCTTCAATGAACGATTGAGATCTTCTCGGCAATATATAAGTTCTATTTATTGTGCTAATCCTGGCACAACTCTACTAACCATGATTACCCGCCGATCGTTGATCTAGTCTATACATGGATCCTAGCCATTGACGACATATTTTTCTCGCTCGCTTGATTTAAGCCCGAAATAGATTTCTCCTGTGAGCTACGCTTAGCGCTCCTCGTGCCATTTGCAATCCTGAATACTCTTGTGCCTCCTGACAAGAAATGTCGCTTACACATTGCTAATGTGTGCAATTACCATATGATTAATTAATAATTTGAATACTTAATTATGAGCTATCAATCTTTACTATCACCATATTCTTCTAGTGTATGTAGATTTATATTTGAATTTTTGAATATTAGTGAAGAATTCAAGAACTACAACGTCCATGCAAAATATATCTACATTCAACACTTTATGACCTATCCCAATTACATTGTTCCAATTGTGGGTTTTCGAGAGGTGATTAGGTCCAACATGTTATTTACCTAGTTTAACCACCACCTCAAAATCAAACTCCTAAAATAGTAGAAAACATCGATACAATTAACCTTCCAACATTTTATTGTTAACCAAATACTTGAACACTAAATTATCAATGGACAACTTGAAGGACTGGTCCAGAAGATAATACTTGAAATTTTGTAGCATATATGCCATCACCAAGCCTTTGCCTTTCATGGTTGTGTAATTAATTTTTTTTTCTAGAAAATAACATGCGATGGTGTAGCATGTGTTACCCTAGGTATCACAACATGTTCCCAATACAATGGTAGTGGAATCCACATCGACATGGAAAGAGACCAATGTGATAAAATGCATGTTGGGTTCTTGGAACATTTCAAATTATTTTGATAATAATAACTTTGATCTATTCTACCGAGAAGTTCTAAGGTTCGAGCCCATATAGCCCTATACATTCCACTAAGTCACACTACTCTTATATATATATATATATATATATATATATATATATATATGTCCCCTCATAGTCCCTATGATTTGGACTTTCAAAGTCTTTCGGATCATATCAATATCTTGTCCTTATCAAGATTGGTGGATGGGAACATGTGTCAACACAAACCTTATGTCTAGTAGGTTCCTAGTCCTACTATATATTCTTGTGAGTCCAAAGTTCATAATGTCGAAATTCTCACAATCATTCAAGGATATATACCAAAGTCATATCCAATGTTTATACACTCTATTCAAACATGATCTGTTAAGTTATGTATGTCCATAAACTTTGTGGAATTAGTTGTGCCATTAAACACTAGTGGATCTTTAATCTCTACATGAATAAACTTAATGGAATTTGGTAGTGTCCATATTTGTGTCAATTAATTCTCATACTCCCTAGGCATATGATTATTCCAAAGTGCAACTTATGCAACTTATGCAACTATATGAAACTTTATGCAACTATATGCAACTTATGAAATTATATGCAAATATGCAACTATATGAAACTATATGCAAATATGCAACTTATCCAACTATATGAAACTATGCAACTATATGAAACTATATGTAGCTTTATGTAACAATGCAACTTAAGAAACTATATGCAACTATATTCCAACTATATGAAAACTATATGAAAACTATTTGCAACTATATTGCAACAATTTCGTATGCAACTATATGAAAATTTATGCAACAATGCAACGTATGCAACTATATACAACTATATTGCAACTATATGCAACTGTGTTGGTACCACAAACATATATTGACACAATAACAAATCATTTCATCAACAACCTGCAGCTCCCCCTCGTCTAGTTGTATACTACAATTCCCTTTCCCAATATACTAGTTGGATACTACAATTCAACTTCCCACTATGCTATGGGAAATGCATGACAATGTTGCATCTATGTATAATAATATAATAACTCTTTCTCCAACCACTAAGATGGATTTTTGTAAGCCTTTTTATAGTCTAACTATTCATTTTCAAAAATGTACATTACTAAGACGGATTTTCATAAACCTTTTGACATTTATGAGTAGATGATTTGCGACAACCCTTCACAAGGTGTTTTTATCATCAATTTATCTGTCAAATTTAATATGTAGATATTGATATATATGCCAAGTTCCATGTGGTGTTTTTATTGTCTAATTTATTTGTTATTGTCAAGTTATTTGTCAAATTTAATGTGTAGATATTACATATATGCCAAGTTCCATGTGGTGTTTTTATTGTCTAATTTATTTGTCCAATTTAATGTGTAGGTGGTTGTACAGTACATCAAGTGTACACTCTTTACCTAGATTAAATTTCAACTATAAATCAAGAACCCTAAAGGTCGTATTTTAAATATAATTTTGGTTTACTTGTAGTTTTTTTATAAAGAATTATAACTATTTTAGAGAACCCCCATCTACAAAGTCTTTATCCATATCCTCATTGTCGAAAATAAATTAGAAAATATACCTCACTTCATTCATTTCCATAGTCCTAACCTTATTTCTATCCCTAGTCCAAATCCTAGTTCTTATTAAACAATGCAGGAGGCTAATCCCAATAATCTATACCCCTCCTCTCATCCCACATGTTAGTGAAAGTATTATAAGGCTCAAAAGGACACTACTACAAAATTCTTGTTCTTATAATAATAATTCACATCCAAATCCTTGTACATAGATGAGAAATCCCTTGATTATCCTAGGGTATAGCAATCTTTGGAAACTTCTCCCCAACATAAAATAGTCCCTATTCCAAACTCTATTGAAAAAGATCCCTCATTACTCATAATGACGAATGAAATTTATTCCCCTCTCTAATTCTCCTTTTTAATTATAATTGTTAGATCAAAGACCAACTTGCCACTATAATACTTGACAATTGTAACCAAAATAATCACATTTTCCATCACTCCTCACCCCTCTCCTTATCATTGGGGTTTTTTGCAAGAGGACGAAACTCATATTCTCATTAATAAACATTGTGGAGACACTCCTGTCATAGGTAATTTTCAAGAGAATGTTGAATGTTATGTATCTCCCCTTGATTACTCTAATATACTCTTGAACATATCATATGAACAACAATGAAATGTTTTATAATATGTCCATTGAAATACCTATCGACTCTTTAAATATAACAAAACCTATGAACTCATCTTTATTGCAGTACCCTTTCTATGTAATGATGTGATGAAGACATCCTACATAAATATCTTTCTCTCTTAGTTGGAACTCACATCCAACCATTTTGTATGGTTCCACTTTCTCTCTTCCACACATTCCAAATGATACCTTCTCATCCTTCTACCCAAATAAAAACAATATAATTATTTATAAGATGCTCATTGCAATACTTATCAACTCTATAAAGATGACAAAAACTATGAACTCACCTCTTGCAATACCTCTTCCTTATAATGTTAAGACCCAAAAAAACNAATACCTTTCTCTCTCACTTTTACATCACATCAATCCATCTCATCTCATATGGTTTCACTATCCCTCTTCCAAACTCTCTAAATAATACATTCTCATCCTTCTACCTAGATGCACTCTCACGCTTCTATTCTCATTCTAAATCCAAAACCTCCCCAATGATTTTTAACTCAATATTTTTTTTTCTACCACACACCAATTAAAAAAATACATATATGATCTATTATACCTAGTTCCATAATTGTTTTCCCTTGTTCTCTCATTGGATACAACAATGAGGTATCTCCTTGTTCTTCTATGCCTTCTCTTTTCCTTATATTTCCATTAGTTTTCAAAATTAACATTTGTTAACATTAAAAAGGTCTCATGTCTTAACACACTTTTATCAAATTTAATGAAGCCTTGATCCTATTAGGAGTTTTTTTGGGCTAGCTTAGACTTCCCATTATCAACTCTAGCCACTTCTTACCTGGTAGCACCCAATATTACCTAGTTCTCCACTTGTCTTCTTCCTCTCCTAGTGTTCCATGCTCTCCTACATCCTATTCATATTTTCCTAGTCCTTCAAATGCTTGGGGAAAGTATTGCCTCTCCTTGTAATGAACCTCAAATTATCAAAAATAAAAAAAATCTACGGTACAATATTTACCATTTATCTTCGTTTAATCAACTTGTAAGGTGGGTAATTACATTTTATTGTTTTTCTTTGCATACATTTATAACCTATTATCTCAATACTATTAAGAGAGGTTCCATCAAATTCAATTATTTTCCTAACTCATGCCTTATTATAAAGGGTTCGATACAATACCCACATCTTCCTATACACTAGGATTTGAATTTCAGTTCCTTTGTTTTAATAGAATCAAGCTATTGGATTTTGCGCATAAAATTGTGTCCCTGGGAGTTAAATGCTCACACACTTACCTAACTGTGTCAACATCATAATTCAAGCCTAAATGTAGTATGTGACAGAAAAGGGTTTAAGGATATTAATGCTGGTTTAGGAGAGGTTTCAAAGTGTTATTCCTTTGATGATATCATTTTAGTTATAGTACAACTCATCTCTGCCATAATGATTTGAACCCGATCAAATCTGCATCATTCTCTTCATAACTAAAATAACCAACTCTCCTCTGCTTGTTGGTGTAACGAAAATATAACTTCAAAAACAAAAGTTTAGTGACCGACTAGTTTCACTGGATAGTCATGATTTTACTATCATTTAACTTTGTATCTTCTGCATTAAGGCAGGCATATGTACCTGTCAGGAGGAGTTTTAAGACTCTGTCCTGTAATTAATTAGGGTCCTACTAACCTCAGTCCTGATGAATCTTCCTCCTGTTCCTCCCAATCCTAGTGCACCAACTTTTACCCTAGTGTAAGGATTGTACCTCCTGTGCTGTAAAGAGTGATACTCGTTCCTCGTAGGTTTTGGCGATATCATTTTTTCCCTTTTGCCTCTGAATGAGAGGGTTCTATATTATACGTTCCTCCATAGTGAAATGCTACCACCTCTAAGAGAAATCTTTGATGAAGTCGATGGAAATATCTGACTACCTGTTAAGTTCTTTTAGGGGACTATCATATTTCGAGCTCGAACAAAGTTTTCTATTTTGGTTGATACCGAGAAAGATCTTTCTTCCTGTAAAATTTACTGTGGATTTACCAACCCTCTGTACTTATGATAGTCATGTTCAAAGTCTACACATTTCTCCTTTTATTTTGGTAATGACAGTAGAGGAATTTTTCTTGTTGTATCCGTGAGTCACTATCTTTACCTCTGTGAACCTAAGGTCATACTTTGTGTCCATTGTTTGTGTCCCATGGGTTTATTTCCAGATCAATCTTTTGTTTACTCTGTAACTATAAGCTCTACTTAGGAGTACCTCAGAGTAATTTCATAAGAGTTTACATTTCATCGTGTAAGGCTTCTAGGAAACTAAAAGGTTAAGTTGGGTTCTTAACGTATGTTTCTCCTCTGTAATTGATGCATAACATTTGTAGTAAGGTAGTGGTCTACCGGTAATTTATCTCTTGTTGAGTTACATTATTTTCCATGAGGACTTCTATTGGATAGGTGTATGATACCATTCTTTACGTTCTTCATTTTTTTCGTAAAGGGTTTTATTAAATGATTTATCTCTTGAATTAGCAATGCTATTTTATCTTTTCAAAGTAATTATTTGATTTTGTAAAAAAAAGGTTTTCTCTGTATTAATGGTGAGACTCTACTTGTTGTGAGGGTACCCACCAAGAGCTTCCGGACCCTTCTCCCCTTGGACAGGGTTTATTACACAACAAAGCACAGTAACTGGAGGGTGCAGCGTTTCGGCCATCAGCTAAGTAATTCGACAATCTATGATTATCAATCCACCCTTTTGAGTTTATAAATTAAGGTTCTACTCTATAATTTTTCTAATATTTTCCATGATGGTCGAATGTAGGTGTGCCCACTTCACCACGCACGTACCGGCCTCTGTTCAACATCACAAAGGTACTCGAGTTCCAAAATGTGACTCTTCATCTTGTTTCTGAAATCACAGCTTGGAGGTCACGATTTTGTTCGTAGCTTTCTGTTGTTAAAAGCAACCTTGCTCATGCACTGATTTCTAGCACTAGATATCTGAGGGTTAATCCCATTTTTTTTTTTGTTAAAGTTCCGTTTAAGAATATATATATATATAGTTGAGCATGTTGTAGGAAATGATTGATATTCTAAAGCTAGAATTTAGCAAAAACAAATCTATGTTTTTGCTGTTGGAAAACCCTTAAATAAGTTAATCTTAGAAATGGAGGGATAACATTTCTATTTGGAAGTAGCTTATCCTCGGCATTTTGTACATTACTTATGTAATTGCAAGTATTCATAAATCTTTAAACAACTATAATAGCCATATTTTCTTGACTATATTAATGTATGTAATAGATTAGTTTCTTGTTAATGTAATTCTTATTTGGGAAAAATATACCAACAGGGATCATTTTCAGAGGTCTCACATCTTCAAGTCTCTGTGTATTTGTATATGTTTGTTTTTCGATCGGTTGCGACTTCATCATAGATTGCATTACTCTGTAATTTCTTATAAATGTTTTTCTATAAATGCGAAGAAAATTTCACCGATATCCTATATGGTAATGCTACAGCCATCAAATTCCTTGTTAGTCTCTATGCACAACATATGTAAGATGTGTCATACATTGTTAATGTATTAGTGAGTTCATTTATTTGTTTCCTATAGTATGATCCTAGCATGAATATCTCATTAAGATTAGGGTATTATTTCTCCTTTGATTATGATCATTCCCATATGCTTCGTTATTTCAGTTCTATCCAAATTTGACTACATATGTGATTATGTTCTAGCAATAAAAATTTACACAATGGAATATATGCATGCCTGTAATAGATCTGTTCATTCATGGATATAGATATATTCAATTTAAAGTTTCATTTCAGGAAAACATTTCCATAAATAAACCCTACAGTCTATTTACTGAATTCTATGATAGTATCATATCTTTTATATTTTCATACATGTTCTAAATCCATAGTAGAGGTTATTAAGGGGGATGATTCCATAATTTAAGTGTAACTAATCGCTAGTTAAGTGGACTATATATTTCATGAAATCAAACAGCCTTTAACTAGGTTATTGCATGCATACCAGCTTTAAGGATTCCACTATATCAATAACCAATTCATCCCACAGAGGCAGAAATATTGAATGTTCTGATACAGAAAAAAAAAAAGACTTACAACAATTATGTGATCATTAAAACAAATTCTAGAAACCATTTCCATTTAGCTATAGCAAGTACAGTACATCCAATATAAAATCAATTCAAACATATAGAGTTTAGAGTAGCATATCTGAACAAAACTCACGGGAAAACAAAGGGAACAACCACGTTCCTCCCAACCGTAGAACCGAGTAGTCACGATCACTTGCCCTATTCACCCCTTAGCCTGACCATGAGTCCATAAGGGAGAACTTGGAAATCCCTCTACAACAGTGTCCTTCAATTTAGTCACCATTCCCCTTGCCTCACACCCTTTCAGTGTTCATAACAACAAGTGAAATAAAATAAAAAAAATTAATAGTCTCTTTCCCCAGCATACTTACCAACATCCTGCCTCCTCACATATGCTTATTTGTAACTTGCCTAGGTATTTTCCCTTCCTTGGGAATTTTTGCAACTTCCTAAATCCCTGATTTTCAGAGGATGTCGATGGCCAAATCACTAATTTTCCACTTGCAAAAATAATCCAATGGGTAGTTCCAATAGATTCCCCACTCATGGAGTCATGGTCAACTACTTTCAACATGGTTGTTCCATTTGTCCTCCTACAATCAATATAAAATATTTTTTTTTAAACAAGTGTCATTGTCAAATAGTTAGCTGGTTCAAATCATATCTTTGCCCAAAAGTCATAATAATTTATTACAATTAACAAATTCGAAATTCGAAATTGCCATAAATGGCAAAAATTATCCAAATTTGAATTTACCAAAAACGAAATGAATTTCCGGAAATTTATTTTTCCAAAATATTTTATTTTGGGGGATGTCACATCCTTTCCCACTTCAATAAAACACTGTCCTTAGTGTTTGTTTCTTTCTTGGAATAATATTGGATGATATTTCCGCAAATCTCCCTCCAATTCACAAGTGGCCTCCTCAAGACTAAAGTGCTTCCATAGTGATGGCTTTGTTCCGAAGTGCTATTTCTCTTCGGTCTAGAATGGGTAGGGGTTCCATCTGGAATTCACCTTCAGGTTCCACCTGTACCAAGTCCCAATCAATCATATGAGTAGGGTCGTGAACATATTTTTTCCAATAAAGAAACATGAAATACATTATGAATTCTTAGATTGGCTGGAAGTGCAAGTTGATATGATATGGTTCCAATTCGAGCTAGTATCTCAAAGGGCCCACAAAACCTGGGTGCCAACTTGGCACAGTTTCCTAACTTCAAAGAGCATTTTTTGGCTTTGAACTTCAAGTACACATGGTCTCCCGCTTGAAACTCTAAGTGTCTTCTTTTCTGATCTGCATAGATCTTATGCCTTTCATGTGCTTCCTTCAAGTTCTATTGTACATTTCTTACCATATTTTCCATTTCCTGGAGCATCTCTAGTCCAACCATGAGTCTTTCGGCTGGGTTATCCCAACTAATTGGAGTTGTGCACTTTCTACCATACAGTACTTTGAAAGGACTCAATTTTGTTGATGTTTGGTACCCTTTGTTATATGCAAACTCTACCAAGTGTATATAGTCATCCCACTTGTTTGGTTTCATTCTTACATACATGCGGAGCATATCCTCTATGATTTGATTTGTCCTTTCAGTTTTCCCATCCGTTTGTGGAGGATAACTTGTACTGAAATTCAAATTGGTATTTAGTCCTGCAAACAATTCCTTCCAAAAGGCGGATGTGAATTTTACGTCTCTATCTGAAATCACCATTTTAGGAATACCATGCAATCTAAAAATTTATTTCATGAATATTTCAGCAATGTTTATAGCTTTAAAAGAAGACTTTACAGGAATAAAGTGTCTAGACTTACTGAGTTTATTGATTACGACCATGATAGAATCATTTTGTTTCTAATATTTAGGAAAACCTGTTATAAAGTTGAGCGATATAGTCTCCCATTTCCATTCTCGTACTAGTGATGGCTGTAATAGGTCGGCTGGATGTTGGTGCTCAAACTTAACCTGCTGACAACCTTGGCACCTAGGCAAGTATTTTGCTATTTCACCTTTCATGTTAGGCCAATAAAATAGCTTCCTAAGTGCTGGTATCGTTTTCTGGTAACCTGGGTGGCCAGAATATGGTTTCTTAAGCACTTCATCCAAGACTGTTAATTTTAACTCTGTTGAATATGGTATGTAAAGTCTATTTTTAAATCGTAGCAGTCCCTTCTTGTCAATACTTAGATATGATTTATCTGAGTTCATGGTACTGTTCAGTAATTCTACCATTATTTTAGTATAGTTTTTGTCATTAATACCTGTCGTCCTTATTCTTTGTTCCATATCACTTTCCACCCTGCTGAAATTCATCTCAAATAACCCATGGACTCTTCTGCTTAAAGCGTCTTCTACTTTATTTTCCTTTCCCTTGATATGTTTGACTTCGAAGTCAAATTCTCTCAAGAAGACTAACCACCTTGCTTGTATTGAGTTAAGATCTGGTTGGTTAAACAAATATTTCACCCTGCTATTGTCCGTTAATAATAGAACTTTTCTACCCATTATGTAGTGTCACCACATATTTAAGGCATGTATTACTGAATCCAATTCTAAGTCATGAGTGACATAATTTCACTCGTGTTCTTTTAATTTCCAAGATTCATAACAAATAACTTGTCCTTTCTGAGCTAGGACACCACCTAGCCCTTCTTTGATGGCATCAACACATATGGTGAAATATTTATCTGGGTCTACTACTTTTAGTATCGGTGTCGTTCTCAATAATGACTTCAGTTTTTTGAAGCTGTCATGACACTTCTCTGACCAGTTAAACCTGGTTCCTTTCTTTTGTAATGATGTGATAGGGTAGGCTATCTTGGAAAACCCTTCTATAAACCTATGGTAATATCCAGTGATTCCCATGAATGACCGTATATCCTCTACATCTTTAGGTACCGACCATTCCCTAATGTCTTTTGTCTTTTCCAAGTCTACGACAATGCCCTCTGCTGAAATTGCATGGCCAAGATATTGTATCTCTTTTTTATAGAAGTCACACTTGTCGAATTTGGTGTACAGTTTGTGCTTCCTTGATGTTTGCAGAACTATTCTTAAGTGTTCCTCATGTTCCTGCTCCATATTTGAATAGACCAGGATGTCGTCGATAAATACTACCATGAACTTGTCCAGGTACTCACTAAAAATACTATTCATTAGGCACATAAACGTGGTTGGGGCATTAGTGAGTCTGAAAGGTATTACTACAAACTTGTAGTGTCCATATCTTGTCGGAAAAGTTGTTTTGTTTATTTCCTCATCTTTTATCCAAACTTGATGATAATCGGATCGTAAATCCAATTTTGAAAAGATCTTGGCCCCTCCTACTTGATCGAATAGATCATTTATCCTTGGTAAGGGGTATTTATTCTTAATAGTCATTTTTTTCAGTTGTATATAATCGATACATAGTATTAGATTACCATCTTTCTTTTTCACAAAAAGGATTGGTGCTCCCCAACGTGAGACACTCAGTTTGATATACTCTTTGTCCAACAATTCTTGTAATTGTGTTTTTAGTTTTGTCAGTTCTGGTAGACTCATTCGGTATGACGCTTTTGAGATGGGGGATGAACCGGGTAGTAGGTCTATGGAGAAGTATATTTCCCTTCTAGGGGTTAATTCTAGTATCTCATCCACAAACATATCTCTGAAATCAATTAGAACAACAAAGTCTTCTAACTTTGGCTTGTCTTTGTTTTTTGCTAGATTCATCACCTGGATGGAATAAACTTGAAATCCCTTTCTCATACATTTCTTTAGTTGCATCGCTAAAATTTGTCTGACTGATACCGATTTTGGTATACCTTGGGTTGTCCTAGTAGTGCGAGCATGCAAGATACCAGATATAATAAATACGTAGAACAAAAATAAAATGCTAGAAATGGCAGAATAACAGTAATACAACCAGCATAATCTCCACAATAACACAGAAATAATATGAGAACATCAATTGAAATAACACTTTGATTAAGAAAGAAATGTTCATAGGCCTCTTCGAGGGGGAAAACTACATTCGAGCAATGCTCTGTTACAATAATATCCAAGCTAGGGTTCTCATACCCTCGACACTTATTTATACTAAATATGTCTATTAAGAGATGCATCTAGAGGAAGATCCTTCTAGAAGCAGAAGCTTCTATTAGGTCTTCTTACATCTGCCTTATTCTATTTTATTGAAAGGCCTTATTAATATTGACCTTTATTACATCTGAATACATTGATATACTTATGTGTGGGTTAGAACCTTAACATGTCTTCCCCCTTAAAAACATCGTTGCCCTCAAGGCTTGAGATGTGGAAACTATTGCAGAATGGTAGCTGGTTCCCAAGTGGCATCTGCTGGAGTCATATATTTCCACTGTACTAGCACTTCCTTGATGGTTCTATAACACAGGTGATGCTCACGCTGGTCCAAAACTACTTCTGGATGTAGCCAAATGGATCATTCTTCAACAAACTCTGGAAGGTTGGTTTGAATTTGGCACCTAGTTACAATCACCTTCTTCAAGCATGAAGCATGAAAAATAGGATGTAGCTTCGACTGACTGGGAAGAGATAACTGATATGCGACTTGTCCCACATGCTTGAGAGCTATGTAAGAGCCATAGAATTTGGGTGCTAGATTCTGACAATGCTCGACCTGAAGGGAAGTTTGCTTATATGGTTGTAGTCTCAGAAACACCTGATACCCTTATGCAAATTGACGTTTGGAGTGACCTTGATCTTCTTGCTAATTCATTCAATTTTGTGGCATGAACAAGTTCTCTTTAAGGGTACGAAGGATATCCTCTCTCACTGTAAGTGTTTGGTCAACCGCCTGGACCTTCGAGGTACCCGGTAAGTATGAGAAAACTAAAGGTGGATTCTGTCCATATACCGCTTCAAAAGGAGTCATGCGAGTGGTTGTATGGTATGTAGTGTTGTACCACAATTCGACTAGGGGTAACCATTGTGCCCACTGGTGTTGTTTTTCATAGGCAAAGCACCTCAGATAGGTTTCCAAACACTTGTTGACAACTTTCATTTGACCATTTGTCTGGGGATGATAAGCTGAGCTGAGATGAAATTGTGTGCCTTGTAGCTTAAACAGTTCTTGCCAAAAATTGATTTTGAAAGTTGGGTCATTGATCAAAATCTGGATCAGGGGATCAAATTTTGCTCAAATTTCAAAGTGTTCGGAATGTGACAAAAACAGTGCCATTGCGTCTGTCTCGTCTTCTTGATTCCAGCGGCATATTTACTTCCTCAAACAGACTCTGTATGGAGAAGATATCGTGATCTGTTCGCCAAGCCAAATAGGGAAAATTTTGGGATGCTGACTGTACCTGTCCGTACAGTCTGTATGGCCATGTGGAGGGTCGTACCATCATGATGATGTGGTAGGCCGTACATTCCGTATGCTGATGTGGCATCTGAGTTGGCAGTGCTGATGTGGCAAGTTGTGATTGGTTGACCACTGGACGAGTTATATGGAAACACGTGGCATCTTTTTAACGAATGGTAGGGTGCCACGTGGCTGTTATAACCCTAAAATGCATCATACAGGTTTACCTGGCATCAGGCCAACTCATGCCTCTTCCGAGCCAAAGCCATGCTGAGTAATTCCTCAAAAAATCACTTAAAACAAGCAACCCGCGCCCTAACTTCTCACTGGGTGTGGGCAACCGCTTGTTGTCCTTTTACTGCACGCGGGCATCCGCGGGCTAGCCCAAAACAGCCCGCGAGTACCTAACAAAGCAAAAAATCAGGGTAGTTTCTGTCGAGACACGAGGCTTTTTGTCAGTTAACTGAAACTCTCTACCATGCATGGCCGAGATTTCGACTAAAACCCTAGCTCTTCCTAGCCTATAAAAGGAGGGGTAGGGGTACTAATCAAAGAAGGAAAAAGGATAGCAAAGAAACTCTGCCAAAATTGCCAAGCCTATTATTTTCCACACCCTTTAGCTTTGCCTTAAGCTTCAGGAGAACTTCATGTTGCAGCAGTTGGAGGACAAAAGAAGAGGAGGAGCCCAGGATCAGGATCGAGGAACGGTGGCCTGTCTCAGAACTCATTGTAAGTGATTTATTTTGAGGCTAATGAAAAAGATGCTTTTCCCGTCCCAAGTTCATGAATCTCATCTATGTTATTTGATTTATGTATGATTTCTAGCCCTCTAGTAAATTAGTAGCATGCATGTATAGTCTTACCTTGATTGCAGGAAGCTTTGTAGAAGGGGCAGCAGCAGCAAGGAAATAGAAGGCTCAACGGAGGATCTACTTCAATCATCGTTAAAAGGTGAGTCGATTCTTCCCATGTTTGCTTGAAAAAGGGTTGAGATTTTGGGTAGGAGGTTAAAAGTTAAATCTTAAGGGTCATGATCTGTGTATAAGTTTAGAGCCCTGGATTATTATTCCGTAGGGTAGAATACCCCACAACAGAATTGGCGACTCCACTGGGGATATTTTACTCTTAGGGTTTCCGGGTTTGGTAAAAGATCTTTTTGGTAGTTCAAAGAATTAATTTTCTGTTTTTTTGCTTATTTTTGTTTTCTGTTAGTCAAAAGCTAGCAGAGAGCCTGGTTATCAATACCAGTTCTCTTTGACTGACGCTTGACATTTTTCTTTTCGGGACACACAGAGGTACCCGCGGCCTACAGAAGGACTGCACGCGGGTAACCCGTGCCCTAACTGTCTATAGCACGCGGGTATCTGCGGGCTATAGTGGTTTCAGTAGCGTGTAGTTTTCAGGAACCTAAAGAGGCAGTCCCCTCTTCCTCTGTCAGAAGTTTACCTTCTTAGGGGGCTTTCTAGATCCTGTATAGGTTCTGTTAGTTGATTGTCTTGTTCTTCAGTCTGTTTTGCAAGTGTCGGCAATAGGATTTAATATTAAGGAGATAGTTCTTGCCTGAGGGGTAGGCCAGCAGCTTGTCCTTAGTCCATATTCAAGGACTCTC
>JASDQU011312776.1:0-22398 GCA_032191745.1 Picea mariana
GTCGGTCTTGCCACGTTTGAAACGTCAGTCTTGCCACGTTTGCAACGTCTCTCTTGCCATGTTTGAAACGTTGCAATATAGACGAAAACGTGGTCGTCGAAAAAACGACGTCATGTGAAACGACGTTTGAGGGGGTCCGAGGTTTGTCGGTCTTCCGACAATAGAAAGTGGCAATTGCGTCGAACGCGTCGTCGAAATTTGACCCAAATACAGTAGTGTAGGAAAGCTTGTATGATCATCATGGAGGAACATAAATGTCTCCATCCCGGAACCAAATGAATACAACATTCATATTATGTTTGGTTTCAATATTCTTCTTTTATTGTTGTCCTATTTATGTTTTTACTACTGTAATTGGCCTTTACTAATTTAGTGTTTTGACTTGTGATGTGAAGGAGCTCATGGATTGGGAGAACAAGAGTTTGAATATTGGAAAAATGCATGCTTGTGGGCATGATGCACATGTCACTACGCTTCTTGGAGCTACCAAATTTCTTCATAAACACAAAGATAAACTCCAGGTGCTTTTTAGGCCTGTATGTTTGGATTGTAGTGTAGTGTGTTAATGAAATAAACTAGATGGAAGCATGGAAGTGATAAATAGTTCAAAATTTGAAACTGAAGGATGCTCTTCATGTTAACAATTTATATCTACACCTTTTTTAGTTGGAAAATATTGGGACTAAGTGATCTTCTATGCCTTTTGAATTGCTTGAATTTGATAATTTTTGGGGGAAAATGGTTTTTTGAATAACATTATGAAGGTTTTTTGGGATTCATGATTATCACTAGTGAGATCTGTGATGTTAATGCATCATGATTTCTTTGGTCTTTGTTTGGTTGTAGGAATCCTTGTTCTGTATTTAGCCTAAAGGTATTAACAATATTTTGTGTAGAGTTCACATTTAATTTTCTTGTTTCTCATAACAATGTTGGTTATATGAGCTGGAAAACAAGCGAAGAATATCAGTGACATGTACTTCTTCTAAATTTTTTTCCAATATCCTCTACTCATATCGAGGAATGGGCCTATCAATAGGCACAATGATTGTTGTATGGGATGAATCAATAATAGAAAACTTGATGTTACAGTGGAAGTGTTTTATATTATGTGCTAACAAGAATAATAATGTTATTATTGGCTTTAAATTCACAGGGCCCTGGTCTATATTATGTAGACAGTGAAGGAGGAAGACTTAAGGGGACACATTTTTCTATTGGATCTGGTTCACCATATGCTTATGGTGTCCTGGAAAATGGGTAGAGTTTGCTAGAAAATTTTAAAGTCTTTCTCAAATTCTATTGTTTGAAGTTGACTTTATATTGGCTTTTTCTTGTCTTATGATTACAAACATAGGTATCATTGGGATATGTCAGTGGAATAAGCTGTAGAACTAGCTCGCCGCTCTATATACCATGCAACATTTCGTGATGGTGCCATTGGGGGTGTGACAAGTGGTATGAAGCACTTTATAATTTGACATACTTGATATATTTCATTATAGATGTAGTTTCTTTATGATCTTATGGGTAATGAATTTTATTTCTTTCATTGCACTATGTGGGTCCTCAAGGTTGGAAGAAGTTGTCTGGCGGTGATGTGGGTGAAATTCATTATAAATGCTATCTAGTCACAAAAAATGTCAAATAAAATCATAAATATGCTATGTCAAAGAGGTTGGATCATATGGCACATTTGATGGTGTTTTCATTGGTGGACTTGGACACGTGGAATTAAGAGTAAAACAAAAATTTCAACATATATGCTATATTTATTTACTAGAGTTTATACAATTCATCTCTTCAAGGCCTATCACAAGCACTTCACCCTTCCCATTTTCCATGCATATCTAAAAATTCTATGTGAATATTAGGATCATTGTCAACATATTCATCCCTAACCTGTAACTGTGTATAAATTTTATAGAGAGATCTAGGAAAAGAAAGGTAGATCCACCCCAAGGGATTGTGTGAGACGGTTGATATCTTCTCGAGGGATTCTAAACCATATGCGTACTTTTTTTTATCATTAATAATCTTCCATTCTCTATTTTTTTTGCATTTGTTTTCTAAGTTATGCTGGTGTACATGGCTTGCTCTTGGTGAACATACTTGTCTGCATAAATCTTCTATGCAAAGTTACGAATTGGTTAGAAACTTGTAACATATCATTCTACACTATAAAATATTACTTAAAACACATGAATTAGTGAAGCTTGGTTATTTATTTTCTTTTTTGAGATGACCAGATGCTTATTTTATCTTCTTATTATTTGCATTACAAATAGTTGAATGTAGATGTGTGCTGAAGTGGACATATGCATATGGATATTATCTTCCAGAACATGCGAATGATAAAAGACAATTCTTTGAGTACTTGCAGGGTAAGCTTCTTATTTCAGTTGTATCTAGTATTAGTGAAGTAATTCTTTGTTCAACATACTATCTATTGTTACACATTATTTTCGTTACCCTTATGACCGTTAATGATGTAAACCTATATGTTTCCTTCAAAGGGGTCAGTGGCCTGAATTCCTGAAGAAATAAGGGACAAGAACATTTCCTGAGAGAAGAAGTGTATTTTCCTTTGTAAAAAACCCTATTAAGGAAGATCGCCATAGGCTGCACTATACGCAGGGTGTGGCGATGCCTGATTTATGCACCCTACTCTAAAGCTAGACTACGACATTTCTGCAGGCTGCACTATAGCTAGGGTGTGACGATTCCTGTACGTGGGAAAAACGAGCATCTTCTCGATGCTTCTAGAAGGAGAAGCTTCCATGGTGAGGTGTCCTCCGAATGGTTTGGATCTTACTCACTTTCATGATTTAGTGGTATCATCCTAACCTCCTCACCTTATCCTCTTCAACTTATAAAAGGAGAGGAGATCTCATGGAGAAAGCTATCTTTTGATATTGGCTTGAGTTTGAGTTTTGTCAAGATAGATTGTGAGTAGTTATCAGATCTACAGTTTCAGAATCCGTGGAGCAAAAGTGTGTGGGAAGAAAGGAACTATTCGAAGGAACCTGACAACATTAAGGCATCTGGTTGTATCTTTCTTCCACAATCTTTAATATAATACAGTGGCATGTTTCTTTCCCATAAAATCATTCTCATTTTATTATCACATGTATAAGTTTTCATTGAATATACTATTGTTTCTTTCACTTGGGTTGGTTTGTGTCATTGCATATCTAATATCACAAGAGCACCGGAGTGGAGCAAGGACAACAAAGATATAAGGAAGTGATATTCAAAGGTATGTCACTCATCTCTTGTTTGATAGTAAATTCGATGATTAGAGATTAGGGAAAGCACCATGTTTTATCTTGTTTTGTTCTAGATCTAGGTGGATCTAGGGAGATCAATTTATTTATCGATAAATCCAATAAAAAAATTGGCAACTCCACTGGGGATCGGACTGTCAACTATTTTCCTAGGAATCACTATTGTAGTTGGTAACCTTAGTGGCCTATCTCTTTAGGGTCTTTACATGAGGTGACTGTGGAGGAGCAAGTCTTCACGGTACCTAGAATCGATGTTGGCCAAACTCACTCGGGCTCCTTGGAGGGTATACCCACGATTATGTGTGGGAGATTGCACCAGGGTGTAAGTACATTAAGCAGGTCATCAACGTAACTTTTCCACCCGCTCTATCTCAGCCCCTTCTTATATTATTCTCGCGACGTTGGATTTCATCACTAACTAGTGTTCTCATTATGAGAAGGTTTTGTTTGCTTGCTTGCTTACTAGATTTTTAGCATGTGTTGTTTGTTTTCCCTAGCAGAATCTAGATTGGATTTTATTTTCTATGGCATCAGTTCCCAGAGTGACCAATGAAGGAACCCCTTTTCCAGGGGAAAATTTTGTTTTTCCTTCTTATGGAAACATTGGTCCTCCTCACATCGCTACTTTGATCCTTCCAGGTCTCACAATTGGATTATCGGTATGGTTGTTTTCCACTCAGGTAATCCCGAATGCAGTTAGTTCTTCGGTTGTAAGCACTTCCCCCAAGAACATCAACCTCATGTTGACCCTTCCCCTTCTTCATCAGTAAGATCTTCTTCGCCTTCTTCACTTGCAAGGTCTTCTTATGTTTCATCTTCTTCGTCGAGTGAAAGCTCTGAGGCTAGTAACTCGGTGGATAAGAAGAAGAAGAAAAGGAAGACTAAGAAAAATAAAATTAAACAAGGGTCTAAGTTTCCAACCACTGCTGGACATGTTGGAAAACAACCAGTTCCTGTTAATCATGTTGGGAGTGTTGATGATGTCAAGATCACCCAAAAAACCCATAATCCCAAGTACCCTTGCAGGCTTTGTAAGGGTATCCATCTTCTTATGGATTTGCTTGGTCTATCCAAGGTCATCAAAACATGGTCTACAACTTCTTTCCAGTCCACGTCGTCAGCCTCTGAACAACATGTTGATGACCCCCTGCCAACTAGTCAAGATACCATTGGGCAAAAGAAAATTAAATTCAATTTCCCATGCATGTTATGCAAAGGGAGTCATCTCACTCACCTTTTCCCTTGTATGGACGAAGCCTCAAAATTACTAGAAGACATGACTATTTCACAACCTCAAATTCCAGCTGCTTATCGCAAGATAACTCTTGACCCACCTGTAGTTGATGGAATGATCAATCTGGTCCCTCCGTCGGTCACTCCGATTGATCATGTCGTCAATCTGGTCACATCTTTGGTTGAACCAATTGACGAAGTGGTCAATCTGATCCCATCATTAGTTGATCCCACTCTCCCATTACAGAGTGCCACCTAAGCGGTCAACCCATTTCCACCCATCGACCCCATTCTCCCCTTGGATAATACACCTCAAGTGGTCAATTTGATCTCGTCATCAGTCGATCCTACTTTCCCGCTAGAGAGTAAACCCGATACTGCCCATGTTTTTCTCATTGATACAAAATCTACCATGTTGGGGGGAATTCCTCCTCCTCCCATGGAACCCCCTCTAAGTAATGAGGCCATCCTTTTTGAATGGGGTGTACTAACTGGACCTCATCTTCCCTCTCACATTCCTTTCCAGATTACTATACAATTTTGTGGTTGAGACATTCCTCAGACGTTGATAGACGAAGGTTCATTCGTCAATATTATGTCCTCTCTTGCTTGGTAAGCTTTGGGTTATCCTCAGCTTGTGTCAGTTACGCAGACTCTGTTAGCTTTTAACAGAAGAACCAGTCACCCTTTAGGGGTCCTTCCTCAGTTTCCTGTAACTTTGGGAGGGAAAATTGTCGTTATTGATGTCATGGTAGTCCAAGACCCCTTGGATTTCGATATAGTCCTTGGGCGAGATTATGTCTATGATATGGAAGCTATTGTGTCCACTCTTTTTCGTGTGATATCTTTCCCGTGCGATGGAAAAGTGGTGACTATTGATCAACTTTCATTCATTGGTCCTGACTCAATGACCTCTCTAAATAGTTCTTATATGTAGACGATATCACCCCCGCCACAGGTCAACTATCTGGCATTCTCCCCCATGCCTTCACCTACTGATGAAGATGAGCCTCTCGCTGTAAGCTCAGTCTCTTATGACTTAGATCCGGTAGTTGACATGGTGATCTCTTCGATAGGGCTTTTAGAGCTTTATCTCCTTACCCCTGTCGCGGTCCTCGACATGTGTTCCTTCCAAAGTGTGTTTCTTCTGTCGAATGAAGATCTCTTGGAATCCATGACCGAGCTTTGTCCCTTGACATGGTGTCCTTCCAGAGCATTGTCCTCTTGGAATCCATAATCAAGAAGAGTCTCTTTGAGCATGATTTTATGACTTCAAGCAGTTAAAAAATGAAACCGACTACGAGGATATTTTTTTGCGTCTCTATGTTGACCTCATTAAAAAATGAAATAGAGGTTATGAACATAGTTCTTGTTTTTTGTGTCAAGCTCGTTAAAAAATGAAATATATTTCCCCCCTCTCTGTTTGATTCAAGTCCTTCTTCTAGTATTTGAAGATTCTTTTCATCTGCCTATGTTTTTGGATGAGACGAAGCTTGGGGGGCAATGATTCCAGCCTCTGGACTTCATGATGAATTTGTGCCACTAGCTTCTTAGGGTGGGGGCTAAGTACCAACCATGCGTTGGGAAGTCACAAGCATAGTTTTCTATGGTTCAAGCTTGTGTAAAAATGAAACCACCTACCTCAAGCATAGTTTTCCACTGGTTCAAGTTTGTGTAAAAATGAAACCAGTTCCAAGCATATTTTTGTTTAATTTTAAGCTTGTGAAAAAATAAAATCTATCCCAAGCATAGTTTTGTTTTGGTTTTAAGCTTGCATAAAAATGAAAACAATCCCGAGATTAGTCTTTGTTATTTCTCGTGCAGCTAAATCAATGAGAATGTAACCGAGTATAATTTTATCACTTTTTCAGGCTCGTAAAGGTTATATGAAAAAGGAACCCCCTGGAGTTCCCTTTAAGCTCTTTTCAAACTCTCTAAACATGAAAATATTGTCAAGCGATCTTGTTCTTTTCGTGCTCATTAAATTATTTGAAGAAAACATCTATTGAGCGATAGTTTATGTCTTTTTTGGTCTCTTCAGACTAAGGTATGAAAAAGGAACTGAGAGATTTCTCTTTAAGTGTTTTTAGACTCTCTAAACATGAAAAACCCTTGAGTTTTCTCTCTTTGGACTCAGTAAACAAACATCGAAATACCCATATGGGATCGAACCACTCCTTCATAGGGTTCATTAAACATACTCCGAGGGACTCGCCTAAAGGATGAGCTTACATCAACAAGAATATGTTATCCTCCTCAAGCTTGTGTAAAAATAAAGAGGTACTCACCAGAAATGGTGGGGGAAAATTGGGAAAGAAATGTATCTAAACCTGTATTCCATGGAATAGTTTCTTTTGAACATGAAACCCTTTCACTAGACTTGTGTCTAGATTGGAAAATCCACTTGTCTCTTGATCATACTCCTTTATAAGAATACAAATTGGTCTGTGATCCCTGTTGTTGAGTCAGTGTTTCCAAGACAGTTGTCCTATCGTCAATATTTTCAAAGAGAAGTTCAACCCGAAAAGCCTTCTAATGCATCGGCCATTTCTGCAGTCCTTAAGCCTTCTATTGCATCGATCATCCTTGAATCATTCCTAAATCACTTGTTACTCTAGTCTACCTCAAATATTTTTACCCATTTTGTGTCATTGATGGGGGATATATTAAGACCCTCCCGTGACGAGTCTTTTCCTATCGACTTCAACTCATTATCCAGGAATTAGGATTAGAAACTAATTGGTACCTTGGAACTTGCATGGCTCAATGGTAGGTTTCCTCACTTTCGATAGTGGGTTTTCATTATTGACCCCTCATCGGGAGATTCCGCCGAGTGTTCGACTTCATCTCATTAATTCACATTCGTTGGATTGTACTAGTGTACCTTCGGATTCATTGACATTAATGGTGATTTCCCTCGCACTTGTTAACGGTATTCATTAATGACCGGTAATCAAGTGGTTTCAACCATGTTCAACTTTGATACATGTATTCGCATGGTTAGATTCATATTATAGAGTGGTGGATATGAAGACCCTCGATCTTTTCTGTCAAATTCAGGTTGCGTTGGAATATATTCAGATTATACTGGTTCATAGATCCACAGTGTATGTCTGGTGGTTATGTTCAGATTGGAGTCATAATGGCATGGATCCACATTGTATTTTTGGTGGCCATGACCTGTATTACTTGACATGGATCTTCACATGTCGGCATTTATGCTCTAAGTCATTTGTATTCAGAGTATGGGAATGCCTACCTCAGTGATGATATTTTATTGTACTGTATTTCCTTGTTGTTGGTAGGTTTCCAGTGGCTTGAATACTTGAAGAAAGAAGGGAGAAGAACTTTTCCTGAGAGAATAAGTGTATTTTCCTTTGTAAAAAACCCTATTAAGGAAGATCTATGCAAGCTGCACTATACGTAGGGTGCGGTGATGCCTGATTTCCGCACCCTGCTCTAAATCTATACTGTGATGTTTTCGCAGGCTGCACTATAGCTAGGGTGTGGTGATTCCTATACGTGGGAAAAATGAGCATCTTCTTGATGCTTCTATAAGGAGAAGTGTAACACACCCACGACATGGCATAATAAATTTTTCTATTTTTCCTCATGCAGTCCGCAAGCTTCCAACTCAGTGGGGCCTGCTGACCTCCTGGTCAATGGATCATCTCCTATTCCTGAGCTGAAGCAGTTCTTTGGGTCCCTGTTGGAACCTCCACGAAACAAATCTACAGGTCCTTTTAATCCCCTGATGCAAGCTTTGAGACAACCTACGCACGCTTTTCTTTGAAGCACCTTTTCCCTTCCTAAGAAAACTACATAAAGGGTTCTAGTCTCCCGACTAAGCCCCTTCCTCTCATGTGACCATGGCCTGTGACCATACGCCTATCTGAAAGGTGCTTCGGGACTTTGTGTATCGAGGAATTGGAAAGGAGTTCACCTCTGTTTTCCCGATCCCCGAACTCCCGGTGTCAGATCGATGACTCATAATTCTCCACGATCTAACGGCTTAGATTAACTCGCAAGTACGGACTTCATGAGTTTGAACAACTCTGCCTTTGACTCTCTCCAATTGTGAGTCAACAATTTTCGTTCTCCCTACAAGGATGAATCCTTTCTTTTAATGGTCTCTAATTGAGAAGTTAGGAACTAGCCCATTTTCCTTCAGTGACCTCCGCATAGGACCATATGCAATGATCGAATACCAAGACTACAGGAAGCTAGTTTGGTGCTTCGGAACTTCAGCATTTGGGAGTTATTACTCACACAATCCATTTTCCCTGGTACACTAAACCCCGAAGCGAAGGATCATGCGCCACGTGTTTCCTATCGCCAATGGCTAGGATGAACTTCGACACTCCGACCTTCAGGAGTTTTGGCATTACTAAACCTTTATTCTCCCAAAGTAGTCAACGTTGGGCTGACTACCTTGTAGGTCTGATGGCCCATGCCTTTTTGCTTTAATCGAGACTTCGCATTTTGGGACTTTTTGAGACAGCTTCCTCCATTCCTCCTGATACCTGAATTCCTGAAATCCTCTCACGTCAGATCAATGGTCTACGATCCTCTCGTAATCCAATGACTATGTTCAATATTGCGAGTTTAGATTTCACGAGTTTATATGATGCTTGCCTTTGAAATCCCTAACGTGCGAATCAATGAAGTGTTGATCTCCCACCACGTGTCCTGCCTCGATGGACAATTCACAATCTCCTCCCGAGGTTCCACTGTTTCACCACACCTGACAACACCATCGTTCGACATGTGCATCCCTGCGTGCTCTTGATATGATTCCCACATTTCCTCGATCGAACTGTCAAGAGGGTTCCCGAAGGGTCCTTAGATCTATGGTCCACGGTGTTTTGTGACTTCGGGTTTCAGGGATTTTGGTTGCACCAACCTGTAATCTTCCCAATGCGCAAACTCTCGAACTAGCAGATCCAATGGTCAAGGTGGATCCCGATAGATCCTTGGATCTATGGTCCAGGTCGCAACGTGAATTCGAGTTTCAGATTTCAGAGGATCCATCCCCTTCACGATGGTTAAAACATCCTTGAAACTTGCGAAGACTGAAGAAGTCGAGTTAATGCCTATGGTCCTTCTTCAACTCTAACAGTTGTAATAGACTTCAGATCCTCCCGAAAGGATCTCGTCCGTTCATATTCCAAACGAAAGAATATTCTCTTTCGATACTTAAATCTTGCTATCCTTCCTGATCTTTGACAGTTATGAAGGCCTTAAGAGATTTGCGCTCTTTCTCCTGGACTTGACTCTTAGAAGAGTCTTCCGCACATCCCTTACGCTCATTCATAAAGTCTAGGAATTAAGTGGGTCTCGGTCTCTGCTTGCCTCGCAGCTATCTCGTGCATATCTGCACTACCTCTCTTGAGCTTAACAGACTTCATCCTCCAAGGGACTCAAAATGATTAGGAGGGTTGACATGTGTACATGAGACTGTGTCCATGGTCGAGGAACACACAGTTCGTGACTCTCACTTATGCCACCACAGGATACAAGCATTTACGAGTATAAAACATGTACTGTCCATATGATTTCCTACTTGCCTAATTACACAATTAGGTAGATACAAAAGAAGGAATATAGTATGAATCGTTAAGCAATCATAACCATCTCTAGGTCGCTCACGACATATCTAACTTTAACTCACAATACTACTTAAACACACCAGATATGTGATTACTTATCTATTACAGGTTGCCTCCAACTCATTGACTGTTGGTGTTCATCCTTCCACCCTACCATAGGCTCAGAGGTATTCATTCTTAGCACTTTTTCCACCTCCGTGCCAACCCATGATATCACTAGGGAACTCTCGCAGTTCTCAAGGATTCTTTCTCTATTCAACTTCTGCTCAGGTTCTGTCCTCTGCAACTTTCAGAGATTTCCCTCTCTATTATGGTTTCTATGAGGTTTATTAGATGCTCACTTAGCATCAAGCTCATGACCTTCTATTCCTTATCCGCTAGAGAGCTCCACACATCTCCCTTACGATATTGCGCTCTCGTCTGCTATCTCTCTAGTTTTCCGTGTGTATCTATATTACCTTCCTTCTTTTGGAAGGTTCCCAACCCATCATGTTCCTTCTGTCAGAAGGAAGCTCAGGTCTGCAGGTCTTTGTGGTACTTCACGCTGACATTTTACAGCTAGCCCATGCTCCCATTCATGGGGATAGTTGATAATTCAACCATTGGTGTTTTATTCCTTAACTGATTTCTCTCCTTGGGATCCAAAGGAGGTTTATCATCCTCATCAAGGAAAATTTGTTGTTATTTGATATAATGAACCCTCTCGTATAGTTTTCACATTATTCCACTAGTAATATCATGGCCAGTACTTTCAAGGCTTCACCCCCACAGTCAGTTATTGGAAACTCAAACAATAATACATTTACATTGTCCACATGTCTTAGCATGGTAATTCCTATTTTATGATTAATTACAAACTGGGGGAAACGGGGTGTTACAATTCCTTCCCCTTTAAAGGAGCATCGTCCTCGGTGTTCTTCTTCAAAAACACCTGTCATGCCTTTCTCATTCAGCTGTTTCATAAATATTGATCTTTCTCTCTCAGTTAGGTCATTTTTCAGACCCTTAATCTTTGTCACCGACTTTCAGTAATTTTTGGAAAATCAAGCACGTTAATCATAGTCTTATGCTAAAGCATTGCATAAAAATTTCTAGGAAAATTTTCATAATCTTAGCACAATAATTATCTGCGCAGTTTGTGGATTTGAATCCACATGGTTGTTTTGTTATCAAGGCTCATTTTTTTCCCTTGACATACCCATCGGGTGCATGATCCCAATCAATATTTTTCAATAACTGTTAAGGTTTAATCTTCCTTGCGGTCACTCATCCTCCAGGCCCAGGATCATGCGTCCCCTTCTCTGCTATACAGTCCCTCGGGTGATCCATATTGCCTTGCCAAGGTTTTCTTGCATAGGAATAACTACCCACCATGTGCATGATCCCAATAGTTTACAAGAACTATTAAGGTATTCTCTTCCTTGTAGTCACTCACTCTCTAGGCTTAGGCTCAGGCATCCCCTTCACTGTTATACAGTCCCTCGGGTGATCCATCTTGCCCTGCCAAGGTTTTCTCGCACATAAATAATTCCAGAGACTCTATCGAGTCTTACAGTCAAGGAGTCCCTCAGAATTTGTCTGGTGAGGTATCCCTCCAGCTCGTGTTACCTCAAAACAATATATTTCAGGCGATCATGGCTTATCACGGGGTTCTCATGGCTCAATAGTTGCCATTTTGTTTTTTATCATCTGTCCTTTCTGGACAGATCTTTTCTTTCGGCTCAGCGGTGGTTAGGGATGAATGTTACTCTCCTTCTCCTAGCACAGTAAGATATATGGATGAATTTTACTCTCTTTCTCACCTGTATCACAGATATACATAAATTCATGAGACATCATTATAAATTTTAAATTCTTTTTTTTTTTTTTGTTTGTAAATCTGTCACCCACAGGTTTCCAATTTCCACATTTTGTTCTCGATTTGTTCCACACAAGAACCATATTTATAATTATGGGACTTTCCTTCCCATAGTGGTTTGGATCAGTAGGTAATTGGTCTTCCTTATGGACTTACAACATTGCCATATCCAAGACCTCTTTACTTCCTGCAACTTCAATCAGCCAACCAAATTGTTAGTTTCCCATGAACATATATTTTGTTATACCTTTATAACGTTGTTACAAACAATTTCAGGGTTGTGCATACTAACAATTAAATTCACTTTCTCTAAAAAGGAAAATACCATTTCTTTCAGTTTGGCTTAGCAGGGAATTGGTCTTCCTTATGGGCTTACAATACTACCGTATCCAAGACCCATTTCCTCTTGCAATTTCAACATTCCTCAGCCAAACAAATTGTTAGTTTCCCATGCACATATATTTTGTTATACCTCTTCAAAATCAAGCATACTAATAGTCCAAGTCATCTTCATCTTTTCAAGGATACAAAGAAAAAGGATACATCATCCCTTACCTATGCATCATTTTAGCCTACCAATTTTTTCAGAATGTAATTCATATATCATTTGACCTTAATGAATGTGCCAACATTCATGGCCACATTCATACCCAATGCACCTTTGCATTGATTTTAAGTTTCCCACACTCTACGACAAGTACTTGGTCATGGTGCGTTGGAGCTTAGTCCAACTTTTCACCATATGTTTTTTTTATTCTCATCCATTGTTATAGCAGGACCATACTTCCTGCCATGAGCCGATCACGATCCCAATCAATACCCCTGAAACTCAAAAGTTTCACATGAATTCATTTAAGCATTCTTCCTCCATTAATAGCCAGGGTTCCACCGCTCATGGCCACCCAAATTTATTTTCCTTCAGTTCTTTCATAATGTAAGTAAAACCTTGGAAGATTCTCCTTCCTTACTGAAAATTCCATTGTCTATCCTTTATGCAAACATGCATTTCCTTGAAGCAATTCCATGCAACGTGCTATCTATGAGCACTTTCTGTTTCCAATTGTTCCTTGATTTGTCCATGTATTCATGACATATCAGTTCATGAATTCTTCTGAGGATTATAATCAGTCTTTACTATTGGAGGTTCACACCTCCATCACTCAGGTTCTCCTTCCTGAATCATACCCTACTTGGGTATCCAAGGCATACAACTGCCCTTCAACGTTTCATACATAACATTTCAGAAGGGATTCTTACCCAATACTTTCATACCTTCTGCTACATAGGCATGAACATTTTTATTCTGGTTTTAGTTGTTAGCACCCCGTCTGATATTATCCCATCAGTGGTGCTCCATGGGTATTTTAAAATTCCCTTCGACAATATCTCAACAAGAACCTCCTCATAGTCATCTTCTGATTGAGGTTGTTCATTATTAGCAACTATCTTCCTCATCAGTTCCAATCTATTTCTTTCTACACACGACATACAATATAAACACATTAGTCATCATCTAAATTAAAAATGAAATTACCCTAGCATTTAAATTAATAAAACATTTTCAGACATGTCCTATCATATCTGTATGCACTTCATCACATTATCCTTAATGATGTCATGAGTGTAATACCGAACGTTCTCAACTGTTTCTGCAGTAATACAATCCTCATCACTATGGTGTCAAAAAAATTACTTTCATTCGTGTACTAGCTTTCTCATTCAGAGAAAACATAATACACAGCAAGAAAATAATTGAGGGATCTCCCCTTCTTCAAATTCTTTCTACATCGCCTGTGAATTTTTAGTCTAGCTGAGTTATTTCTATGGTCTCACTGTCTTTTCTATGCTTTTGCAGCTTACTCCATGTTGGGATGTTCCTGCTCTTTCCCTTGAGCAGCCTTGGTTAGGCCTCACTCTAACACTTTTGGATACAACAACATGCTTAGTAGCAAGATTTTTGTTCATAGTGGATCATGAACCTGTGCATCCTGCACATTATTATTCAGTTCTTAGAGTGGTTAACATTCAATTGTTAGTCTTCCACCTACACATTTTATGTTTAAGAGGGTAATCCAGGATTCCTATATAGGCAGTCTTTGCAGCCCATTTCCCAACCTTCAAAAGTCATTAGGGTGGTGACTCTGTTCTTTTGACAGAGTCCTTACACAATTTCTTAACATGGAACTCATTCAGCATGCGAATTCCTTATTACACGTCCATCACTATCTATGATGGACTCAACCTTGAGTTAGCTTTAGTCGTTAAGGAATATAAACATGCATCCTTGTCATGTACCCAATTATGTATTCATACATATTCTGGTTTTTGTTAACTTACATCCATGATGTACTTAATCATAGTCGTATTCCTAATGTTGTATGTAATTGTCATAGGTATACCTCATAGCCCACATGCATCTTTACCTTTAAGATCAATCAACTCAGGATCGTTCACAATCCTTCTCATGTGACTCTCAAAGGCATAATCACTTGCCTCTTATTATGACAACAGAGCATCTTTGCTCATTTACCCTTCTATCTAATTATATTGGTATTCCTTGAGGAAAGGGGATACATTCCCCTCAAGCTATTACTTGGAACAAAACTTTCACGACTCTTCAAAATGGAGTCAGCCATGCATCCATAGTATTCATTTAATCTAGATAAGAGCAATTCTTGCTTTATATTTCACTCATCAGGGCACCCATATGGTGCCACTACCTACAACTATACTCCTTCATCATACATGTGCATCACTTGCACATTTAATATCATTCATATCTAGATGGTATTAATATCAGGATTCATATTAGGAAGCTCCACAATTCATTAAACCCATGCACTCAAGCATAATTAAACACAGATAAGTATTCATCATGCTAGCTTATCGCTTGCACTTTTTCCATGTCATTCACACACATGGACATACTAGGATTTTATATTCTTTTCCCAAGGATCTTCCAATCATCCTTATGATCATGTATACACATTCGTGTATAAGTAGGTGCATCTCTTGCACCTTTTTACCTCATGCATTCACTTGATAGTTTAATTTCATCATTAGTGTCCTTTAGTTTGAGATTTTAGTCATTTACAGGACTATTCTCACAATCATATCTCGTATTGATGTTGCCTTCTCTCAAGGAAATAACCAACCAAGGTCACTTTCCTCTTTATGTGACAACGTCTAGCAAGACAACCTTCTTGCCTCAGCGTCCATAGGGTCTTACCCATCTCACTGTTCTCTGGTCATGAGGAGTTATATACTTAGATTTTAATATAAAGAAGTAACTATAACTGCCAAGGGTCTTACCTGATCTTATCAAATTTCTTTAAACCCACAAAGGTATTAACCATTATACAATCCACCATCATCAGTGCCTGAAGTTACAACTTCCCATGCTTATAAGCAGTGTTACGATCACGAGGTCATCCATCCTTCAGGCTTCAATTTCCCTTGACAGAACTCTTCCACCTTCGGCTATCCACATTCAAGTCTTAGTATAAATGTTAATTAGCATATCCCTACCCTGGTAAGAGTAGTTATCACTTTGACAAGGGCTAAAGAAATTCTTCTGCTAAAATTCAACAAGAATTCCTAAAGTCACAGGTTCAATCTGTAGTCCTTATCCTTAAGGAGTAAACGCATATAACAATATCTCCTTATGTGAATCGTATGTGAGCCTAAGTAGGCCAAGTGTTGTAACCATTCTCTGATACCATTTTGTAACACACCCACGATGGGGCATGATAAAATTTTCGCTTTTTCTTCATGCAACCCGCAAGCTTCCAACTCATCGGGGCCTGCTGACCTCCCAGTCAATGGATCGTCTCCTATTCATGAGTTGAAGCAGCTCTTCGGGTCCCTACTGGAACCTCCATGAAACAAATATATAGGTCCTTTTAATCCCCTAGCGCATGCTTTGAGACAACCTGTGTGCGCTTTTCCTTGAGGCACCTTTTCCCTTCCTAAGAAAACTACATAAAGGGTGCTAGTCTTCTGACTAAGGCCCTTCCTCTCATGTGACCACGACTTGTGACCATATGCCTATCTAAAAGGTGCTTCGAGACTTCATGTATCCAGGAATTGGAAAGGAGTTCACCATTTTTTTCCCGATCCTCGAACTCCTGGTGTCAAATTGACAACTCATAATTCTCCATAATCTAACGGCTAAGATTAACTCACGAGTGTGGACTTCGTGAGTTTGAACAACTCTACCTTTGACTCTCTCCAATTGTGAGTCAACAATTTCCGTCCTCCTTACAAGGATGAATCCTTTCTTTTAATGGTCTCTAATTGAGAAGTCAAGGCCTAGCCCATTTTCCTTCGGCGACCTCTGCATAGGACCATATGCGATGACTGAATACCAAGACTACAGGCATCTAGTTTGGTGCTTCGTAACTTTGGCATTCGGGAGTTCTTACTCACACAATCCATTTTCCCCGGTACACTAAACCCCGAAGTGAAGGATCATGCGCCACATGTCTCCTATCACCAACGACTAGGATGAACTTCGACACTCCAACCTTCAGGAGTTTTGTCATTACTAAACCTCTATTCTCTCGAAGAAGTCAATGCCAGGCTGACTACCTCGTAGATCTGACGGCCCACGCCTTTTCCCTCGAATCGGGACTTCACTGTTGGTGCAATTATTTGCATAATATATTACCAAACATAAATTATCGACCGAGATTCATAATCAGTAGAGTTGATGCACTATATGTGTCAATAACAGATAGGTTCCTATGTCTGATGAGTATAGCTTAGTCAAGAAAACCATCTAAAACCAATACTCTGTTTTCACACTTCAAAGATAACACTCTTCACACAATTCAAAAATTAGAAAGAAAAACTCATAAACAAGAATATGATCTAAAGTTCTTGCTTAGGTGATGGACCTGTTCATTGATGGCTCATGAAAGGGAAATATGAACTTTGATTCTATCTCCTAGAGAAATTAAACTAACAACAATTAACATGCTGCATATTCTCAAAAGAAAGTATCAATCAATTCTAGAAGAAATAACAGGTAGAGGAAGACACTCCATTGTAGGTGCATGCACGATGAGAGATGGATATCTAATATCATTTCCTGTAACAACTGAATTCAATAATAACTTGCAAGCAATCCATATCTAATTCCTCACACTCAATCAAACCTTGCAGCCTTGAAAAAGAACTGTCTAGCTTATATACCAGGAGCATAATCTATTTACTGGTTCATGTAATACAAAAGATGGAATTCTTGAATGGATCCTTGGCTAACACATGTTACAACTCTCAACAAATTCTGAAAATTAACTCAGATTCATGAATGTAAATAATCACACTTCAAAGATTGTTAAACCTATCTTATCATGCATATTTCTCACAACAAGCTAAATAAAATTCCTAAAGCTATGGTGCACCAGGTTTGCTATACTAGAAATATCACACTGAACACTACTCACACTTCGCCACTTACATTTAGAATATTTCTAATTCAGATAAGAAATCAAGCTAACAACAAGCATTACATAGGTATAGGACTAAAACAAACATGTACAAGAATAAAAACTAAGCTATATTTTACAACAAGCTTACCACGTTAGAACGGTGGGCCCTTACCGATTCCAACATGGAAGATGGAAAAACTCATAGGATAGTAGGTTTAAAAATGCACAAGATCAACAACTGTAATTCATATTACTTTCCAACAAAGAGACTTACAGAAAATATATGTTCACAAGCCAATACATCAACATAACAATATGGAATTCCCCTCCTTCAAGAACCAGTGTTACAGCATAAAAATTCCTCCCCTCTCAGTACTCCTTCCTTCATATTTATACAAGTAAATTCAATGGGGATGGATCAGAAAAAATCCCCCAACTCAGAATTCGTTCAAACTGTTTATGCACAAAATTTGGGTTTTTCACCAAATATTACAAATTCGGGTTAAGGAGCCTTCGATATATCTCTATCCTTTATGAATTTTGAGAAACTATTTATGGGTTTTGTAGCTGCATATAGATTCTAAATACACATTGGATGGTTTTGTAATATCTTCTTCCAGCTGCACGAAAGTCAAGGCGCAATATGGCAATTTAGAAATATTTGACGATTTTTAAGATGAATCGTTCCCCCTAAGATGGAGGTCCACACGTGTGCGATATGGATATTATGTCACACGATTCTACATGAAAAAAAACTGTTGGACAAAACCCATGTCCCCATATTTTGATATTCATCTTCATCGGCCCGAAAATCGAGGTAAAAAAAACTAGTACCGGAATGCTGGTATCAGAATCCTATAGGTAGGGTTTTAGTATCGGATTAGCACAGTTGTAGCCATGAGTACTGGATTGGCACAGAAAAGGTGTTGATGCTGGATTAGAGACCCAAGAAGGACCATATCAATGCTGCTTAAGAGTAAAATGATTAGGATCATGCAAAAGCAAACATTTAATCGTTTTAACTCAAGAAAACTAAACAAACCATGCTTTAATCATAAGTTACCTCTTATTCATATGAACGAGGTCATCAAGTGTATTTATGGAGGAAACAGTAAATTAGAAACACATGTCATAGGTAAAATTGACCTCTACACTCCTCCTTCAAATCTAACGGTCGTAACAGACCTCAGATCCTCCCGAAAGGATCTCATCCATTCATCTTCCAAACGAAATAATATTCCCTTTCGATACTTAAATCTCGCTATCCTTCCCGAGCTTCATCAGTTATGAAGGACTTAAGAGCTTTGCACTCTTTCTCTTGGACTTGACTCTTAGAAGAGTCTTCTGTGCGCCCCTTGCGCTCATTCATCAAGTCTAGGACTTAAGTGGGTCTCAGTCTTTGCTTCCCTCGTAGGGAGCCTGTGCATATCTGCACTACCTCTCCTGAGCTTAACAGACTTTGTCCTCCAAGGGACTCAAAATGAGTAGGAAGGTTGACATGCGTACACGAGACTGTGTCCACAGTCGACGAACACATAGTTCGTGACTCTGGCTTATGCCACAACAGGAGACAAGAATTTACGAGTATAAAACATGTCCTATCCATATGATTTCCTACTTCCTAATTACACAATTAGGTAGATACAAAATAAGGAATGCAATATGAATCATTAAGAAATCATAACCATCTCTAGGTCATTCACGACATATCTAAATTTAACTCACAGTACTACTTAAACACACCAGATATGTGATTACTTATCTATTACAGGTAGCTTCCAACTAACTGACTATGGGTGTTTTTCCTTCCACCCTACCATCGGCTTAGAGGCATCATTATTAGCACTCTGGCCACCCCCGTACCAAGCCATGATATCACCAGAGAACTCTCACAATTCTCAAGGATTCTTTCTCTGTTCAGCTTCTTCTCGAGTTCTGTCCTAGGTAACATTCAGAGATTTCTCTCTCTGTTATGGTCTCGATGAGGTTTATCAGATGCTCACTTAGCATCAAGCTCGTGGCCTTCTATTCCTTATCCATTGGAGAGCTTCGCGCATCTCCCTTACGAGCTTGCACTCTCGTCTGTTGTCTCTCTGGTTGTCCGTGTGTATCTATATTACCTTCCTTCTTTTGGAAGGTTCCTAACCAATCACGTTCCTTCTGTCAGAAGGAATCTCGGGTCTACAGGTCTCTGTGGTACTTTGGGCTGACATTTTGTTGCTAGCCCATGCTCCCATTCATGAGGGTAGTTGATAATTCAACCACTGGTCTTTTCTTCGTTAATTGATTTATCTCCTTGGGATCCGAAGGAGGTTTATCATCCTCATCAAGGAAAATTTGGGGTTATTTGATATAATGAACCCTCTCGTATAGTTTTCACAGTCTTCCTCTAGTGATATCATGGCCAGTAATTTCAAGGCTTCACCCCCACAGTTAGTTATTGGCAACTCAAACAATAATACATTTACATTGTCCACATGCCTTAGCATGGTAATTCCTATTTTATGATTAATTACAAATTGTTGGAAACAAGGTGTTACAAGAAGCCTCCATGGTGAGGTGGCCTCCGAATGGTTTGGATATTACTCGCTTTCATGATTTAGTGGGATCATCCTAACCCCCTCACCTTATCCTCTTCAACTTATAAAAGGAGAGGAGCTCTCATGGAGAAAGTTATCTTTTGATATTGGCTTGAGTTTGAGTTTTTTCGAGATAGATTGTGAGTAGTTATCATATCTACAGTTTCATAATCCATGGAGCATAAGTGTGTGGGAAGCAAGGAACTGTTGGAAGGAACCTGACAACATCAAGGCATCTGGTTGTATCTTTCTTCCACATTCTTTAATATAATACAGTGGCATGTTTCTTTCCCATAAAATCATTCTCATTTTATTACATGATTCTTTGATCACATGTATAAGTTGAATATACTATTGTCACTTTCACTTGGGTTGGTTTGTGTCATTACAGATCTAATATCACAAGAGCACTGGAGTGGAGCAAGGACAACAAAGATATAAGGAAGCGATATTCAAAGGTATGTCACTCATCTCTTGTTTGATAGTAAATTCGATGATTAGAGCTTAGGGAAAGCGACATGTCCCATCTTGTTTTGTTCTAGATCTAAGTGGATCTAGGGAGATCAGTTTATGTCTGTAGTTACTGATAAATCCAATAACACTATGTAATGTATTCTGTATGTTTTCAATTTGTTCTTCTCAAATCTTGAGTCTGCATATGAAAACCATTGTAACTGAAAACCTTAATCTGATAAGGAGATTAAGGTATGTAAGGATTTATGATAGCTTGTATGATCATCATAGAGGAACATAAATGTCTCCATCCCATAACCAATTGAATACAACATTTAAATTATTTTTGGTTTCAATGTTCTTCTTTTATTGTTGTCCTATTTTTGTTTTTATAACTACTGTAATTTCCCTTTAGTAATTTAGGGTTTTGACTTGTGATTTGAAGGAGCTCATGGATTGAGAGCACATGAGTGTGAGCATTGGAAAAATGCATGCTTGTGGGCATGATGCACATGTCACTATGATTATTGGAGCTACCAAATTGATTCGTAAACACAAAGATAAACTCCACATGCTTTTCAGGCCTGTATGTTTCGATTGTATTTTGTGTAGAGTGCACATTTAATTTTCTTGTTCCTCATAACAGTGTTGATTACCTGGGATATAAAACAAGTAGAGAATATCAGTGAAATCTACTCCTAAATTGTTGGACAATGTCCTCTACTCATATCGAGGAATGGGCATGTTAGTAGGCACAATGATTGCTGGATGGGATGAAACAGTAATAGAAAACTTGTTGAAATTACTAAGACAACTAAGAGGGGGGGGGGTGAATCAGTTGTTATTGTTCTTAAACAATTTTAAGTCTATTAAACCATTCTTAATCTTTCTTCAAGTGATAATCAATATTATACAACATATGAACAACATAAATAACAAGCATTAGTCACACATAAGATATACACCGAGACAAATTTTCACGAGGAAACCCATAAAGGGAGAAAACCTCTTCTTCTTCGAAATGACAGGCAGTCTTTTAAGTTTTGTACATCATCTATAATTGAGCACCAACTCAATGTGAGGCTACTACCTCTGTTTTACAAGCTCCAACTTGTTTGAGAGCACCAACTCTCTGGTTTCTCTAGCACCCACTAGAAGGAAGCACCAACTCCCTTAATGTTCCAACACCAACTTCCAGTTACACAGGCTCCAACCTGTATAACAGAGAACACTTGTTCTCCCTTGCACCACCCTACCACCCTGGTTTCTCTGGCTACAACCAGATGGAAGCCTACAACTCCCTGTGTTCAAGCACCCACTTGAACCTCTAAGGACAACAATCCTCCCTAGAACCTCCCAACCACCCTGATTATGAATAAATGATTGAAAAACAAACAATACAGGAGTCTCAATTCTTACCCCTTCTTTTCTGTTCTGCAATTCTTCTCTGCATCAAAAACTGTTCTGCAATTCTACTCTGCTTCATGCTATTCTGCTATTCTTCTCTTGATTTTGTCTGTTCAAAAACTATTACTCATCTCTAAGTTTTATCTCAAGCTCTGCATCCTGTAATTTTACTCTTCTTACAATTCATCACAGTTTTCTGGTTAGAACAACCAAATTTTCACAGTCGTCTCATATCTCCTTTTATTCACACACTCCTCATACGTTACACCTCGAATCTCCTTGGGAAAAAACACCTGATCAAATGAACCGCCAACCGATCAAGAATCATGAATCAGTTTTTCTAACTGAATCGTAACTGATCAATTAACTGTGAGGTGAAGCAGTATCCCTTCGATCATATTCAAATTCACCTGCACCATTGGATTACAAGTACTAGGTCTCGTGCTTATTCCATATGCCCACTGGCTGTGACCACGAGCCTAATAAAAATGCCTTTCACATTTCTCTTTTCGGCAATCCTGTGGTGAAGAGTATCGA